>CP136069.1:7725825-7850809 GCA_032622095.1 Siphonodentalium dalli
TGCTGGGTGGGAGGGGGGAAGATACTCAGGCCTGGGTATCTCCCCCCCCCCCCCCCCCACCCCAAATTCTGCTAATATAAAGTTAATTTCTCGCCATTTCATGACTATATAAAGCAAATTAAGCAATAAAATCATACGTTTAATTTTTGTCATATGTAGCCGCTGGGTGGGGGGGGGGGGGGGGGGGAGATACTCAGGCCTGGGTATCTTCCCCCCCACCCCAAATTCTTACTCTATCAAATTTTGCTCATATAAAGTTAATTTCTCGCCATTTCATGACTATATAAAGCAAATTAAGCAATAAAATCATACGTTTAATTTTTGTCATATGTAGCCGCTGGGTGGGGGGGGGGGGGGGGGGGGGGGGGGGAAGATACTCAGGCCTGGGTATCTTCCCCCCCACCCCAAATTCTTACTCTATCAAATTTTGCTCATATAAAGTTAATTTCTTTCCATTTCATAACTATATAAATCAAATTAAGCAATAAAATCATACGTTTAATTTTTGTCATATATAGCCGCTGGGTGGGGGGGGGGGGGGGGGGGAGATACTCAGGCCTGGATATTTCCCCCCACCCCAAATTCTTACTCTATTAAATTGTTCTCATATAAAGTTAATTTCTCGCCATTTCATGACAATATAAAGCAAAATAAACGATAAAATCGTAAGGTAATATTTTGACATGTTTATGCTATTGTGTGAGGGGTTAAGTTAAACTTCAAAATATATATATTTTTTTTAAATAGTTTTCTCGGCATTTCTTACCATAATAATATAAAATAAGTGAGGGGAAAAAAATATATGAGTGGGGGGGGAAGATACCCAGGGCGGGGGCATTGGCCTAAAAAAAATCTTTTTTTTACCATTTTTTTCTTACATTCTTTTTACAATTTTATCATTTTTAATATGTGTTGAGCCATATATAAGAGAATGCATTGGCCTAACAATTTTTTACAATTTTAATAATTTTTTCTTGTATTCTTTAACAATTTTATAATTTCACCCATACAGAGCCCCAGACAAACATGAGCAGACGACACTCTTCTATATGCTTCTATATATGTGTGGGGCTCCCTGCAGGTTAATGGATGTTTTTTATTTTATGTCCTAAAAATTTTAAGAAACATTTATTTAAAAAAAATTATTAGGCCAATGCATTCTCTTATATATGCGAGGCGACCTATGGTCGACTCGCATATATAAGAGAATGCATTGGCACAGGGCCGTTCTGTTGGGTAAAGGGTTAACACTGTGGCCCATTGTTGATTGCTCCCAGCTCGAGTGAACTGACCGGTAGTTCCTGGATGTAACAAACAGTTCATAGTAATATGGCTTCTCACAATTTTCTAGCACACACTTAAAATAATTTTGAGATTCTTGAAGCAGTACTGAACTCAATTAAATTGTCATTCAAGCCTTTTTTACTAGTTCTGATCATGAACTTTTTATGGAAGTTATTCATTTCTACTCAAGTTCAATGTATACTTGTTGAGAACGCTCTTCCCAAAATTTCTCTTCTAGGCTTCTAAAACTATGTCATAACTAAGTCATATTTTTGACATTTTCATTGTTATATGATATGCTTGATGTGGTCTTCCAATAGCATAGATACTGGTGTACTAGCTTAACAATTAAGTAGTTTTCTGTGTAGGTCCATCTAAACTTTGCACCTCCTGTCATAGCTCAGACGTGTGTTGTTTAGTAATGTTTACTAGTGTTTGGGTATAGGTAGGTATGTATTAATCACAGTGGCTCCACGATGTTACTCAATTATTTAATAAACAAACAAAATTAAATCGTCGTGATTCATTACACAAGCCCCAGCCAGTGTTTAGGAAATGAAGCTATCGAACGCATCACTAGATATACTCTTGAGTCCCCACTCCCAGTAGGCCTATGTGTTTTTTCTGGATGTGCATGCGACTTCATATTGGATGTTGATCCAGAATAAACAAATCGCCTTGCATTCCGCCCATTTTTTTTCGTCATCTTCAGATAGGACTAAATGTCCCCAAACGTTCGATTTCCGTTCTTGTAGGTCTTCTGTCGTCGCTTTGAGACGAACTAATGATAATGACAAGGGGGGGGGTGCAGTTTCATGAAAACAGACTATTGATGACGTAGTAAAAGTCTAGACTTGATTGCTTTGATGTATGCCGCGGTGCGCGTGCAGCCGGAACGTCATGTAATGCCGCCAAAGGAAATTGGCATTGAATGTGTAGCAAGAGATTCGCAGACTGACACAGAGTGTAGTTGTTGGTTTCATGTCTGGAAAAGCCGCCGGTGATCAAACGGGCTTGTGTTGTGGGGTATATGAATACACAGTCAACTGTCCAAATCGCTTCTAAGCAGCTTCTTATTACTTACTCTCGTTACTTAAACTTCCGTAAATGATTTCGGCAACATTTACACGGAGTACTACGATGATAGTACGATCGTTATCAATAGTACGGTTATCCGGTTTTGGCCTCCTCCAACCGGTTGACACTCGTAACCGAACCGTAACCGGATATCCGGACAACCGTCCCAGCACTACTCCAAAACATTGTCTTATCTGGTGTGAACATTACTTACTCTCATTACTTAAACTTCCGTAAATGATTTTGGCAACATTTACACGGAGTACTACGATGATAGTACGATCGTTATCAATAGTACGGTTATCCGGTTGTGGCCTCCTCCAACCGGTTGACACTCGTAACCGAACAGTAACCGTCCCAGCACTACTCCTAAACATTGTCTTATCTGGTGTGAACATGTTTTTTTTTGTGTTACCAACATTATCTGGATTGTAGTGCAAAGTATATAATTTTCAATGGAGGGGGAATAACATTATATCTTAAATATATTCCCCTTCCATTGGAAATACATTTTTAAATTTAATTCTGTTGCATTCTGGGAACCATAACGGGGAAAATGTTTCTATGACTTCAACTGTTTTCTATTTCTCTATGGGCATCTTCTGAGACAGACGTTTCAAATGGTGGTGAATTATAGTATTTTAATCATATTTTAAGTACCCTGTGCCAATGCATTCTCTTATATATGCGAGTCGACCATAGGTTCGCCTCGCATATATAAGAGAATGCATTGGCCTAACAAATTTTCATCATTTGTTATTATTTTTTTACAATTTTAATAATGTTTTCTTATATTCTTTAACTCAAATAGTATGAATTTTTAATCATATTTTAAGTGGGCTTTTAAAGGTACTCAATCTGATTTAACCCTGTAGGGAGCCCTACACATATATAGAAGCATGTGTACTGAGTGTCGTCTGCTCATGTTTGTCTGGGGCTCTGCATGGGTGAAATTTCAAATTTTTAAAGAATATAAGAAAAAATTATTAAAATTGTAAAAAATAACAAATGATGAAAAATTGTTAGGCCAATGCATTCTCTTATATATGTGAGGCGACCTATGGTCGACTCGCATATATAAGAGAATGCATTGGCACAGGGTATATGGGTATATGATACAAAAATCGGACCTGGCACTGAAAGGGTTAAAGGTACTCAATCCGATTCGATGGTCCCCATATAATCAGATTCCAACAACAACAATTATTAGAAATGCCGCTTCAGTTATCAGAATCGATTAATTGCCCAAAAATGATGCTAACCACTGTCATCTATAGTATAAAATTGCCCAAAATGTGTTATTTATCAACATGTTGTTCGAAAAAAATTGGCCTTATTATCAACACAAAGCCTCTTGATTTTAGAGTTATAGATCTTCTGCAATTTGGTTTGAGACCGTCGGCTCGTCAACTGTTTACTGGGCCACTAATAATTCTCGATGGTGAAAAATAATAGATTTCAAAAATTGATATCTAATAACTGTGAGCTTTGATAGGTGGGTTCCTCGGCTCGAATCAAATATTATTTACCCCCGAATCCAAATAAATAGTAATTGAGGGGTGCTTAAGCCTTTACCCAACAGAACGGCCCTGTGCCAATGCATTCTCTTATATATGCGAGTCAACCATAGGTCGCCTCGCATATATAAGAGAATGCATTGGCTTAACATATTAAAAATGATAAAATTGTCAAAGAATGTAGAAAAATATTATAAAAATTGTTAAAAAATGTAAGAAATTTTTTTTTTAGGCCAATGCATTCTCTTATATATGCGAGGCGACCTATGGTCGACTCGCATATATAAGAGAATGCATTGGCACAGGGCATAACTGTAACCATCACAATGTGGTAAATGAACCGGTTCCAGTGATATCCATATTTGTATGGTGTTATTGAGACAGACCGAAGATATTTTTGGCTGTTGAAGCTTTATTTGGGCGTTTTTGGCCGTTTTGTTGGGTAAAGGGTTAATTGGATTATGCATCTTTAAGACACAAACTTTTTTAACAATCTTCCCGTGTCAAAAGAGTCACTGATTTGTTCCGGTATTTTAATGTTATGTTATGGTTTCCTTTTCAGACGTCACAACCTACACAGCAGACGGAGGAGACGCGGGTAATAGAAACCATAGAGAAGATGATGGAGAGTCTACAGGCTTCTAACTAATTAGTCGCCATTTTATCTTTATTTATTTGGGGTATTTATTTATTAAGGTATAAAAGAGACAGTCTAAACTTCATGAAAATTTTTTGTTTAGGCCAAAAAAAAAGGGGTTTTGATTCTCAGGCATCACCGCATCGAAAAAAATGGCCTGCGTTGAACCATTTCATTTCAATTTTGGATTTCAAATTTTCACCGTTGTTGTTAACCCTTAACATGAAAATAGGAAACTATCACATGGAATTTATTTATGTTTTAAATATTGAGTAGGAGCTAAATACAATGGAGTATGTGTGGGTATTCAACAAAAAACCATAGACAACAATAACTATCAGGCATATTGTCACCACAGGCTGTCCAAACCCCCAAGTCTATTGGCCTATTGTGTTAAAATATATACAGTTTCTAATTAGTCAGCAGAATAAGTGAATCGAGACTTTCTAAGATAGTTTGGAAGATCACTTTATCTTTTCGTTTTGACTGTATTTACATTCCATATTTTTATATGAATCGGTATTGTGCCAGGGACCAGCCTAGACCATATTTTCAGGGCGAAATGACTTCGCCCTACTATAAAAATAAGGCGAAGTGGCCGTTCTATAGGGCGAAGTGAGTCTACAAAACTTAAATTGAACAGTACTACGACAGGAGTCGCTATAGAACGAAAATAGGAGAGATGTAATATGTCAATTAAACTTATGAAACAATGGTTGAAATATGGAGTCTTTATGTTCACTTCATGACCCTAATAACTATTAATAATACCCAAACATAATTGTGAGAGGATAGCAGCATTTTATATCGTAATTGTGGGAGAATGACAAGATTTTATTTCATATTTTTCGGGTTTTTAAAAATGCCAACAATATTTATCAAACCGAAACGAAACGAAATCATGAACACTTTCACTGCGCTCTATTAGTAATCCCGTTTGAAAATTTAATATGCTTCACAAATGAATTTGTTTTAAAATTTCTTTAACCAAACTCCATGGAGGGAGTGATGAACTGACACATTGTGAGAGCTGTGAGTTGTAATCTTCATTGTAAGGTGTGGTAATCACGGTAATCTAAAAATCACAACAACCAGATTAACACTTGAGGCCCGACGATGTTTTCACAGCTGCCAGTAATCAGACTCTGTTGTCAACATGCTTCCAGATTGGAGCAATACAGGTGTTAATTGTTTTACAACACCTTGATAGTGGAGTATTGTGTGCAATCACTGTTGACAGTTGTAAATTATCATAAATTATTTGGGGAATTTTGCCAATTTTCGTCAGTCAACTTTGGAATTTTCAGGGCGACTTGAACTTCGCCCGACTGCAAAAATAAGGCGAAGCTGACGGCGCTAGGGCGAAGAAGTCGCCCACGTCGCCCTCTCGGCTGGTCCCTGTATTGTGCATGTTGTTACAAACTATTGTGCCGATAGTAAAATCATATCAATATATATATGATTCTAGGTAATCCCTATATGATGTACGGGTAGTTCAATGTCATAATTTGTCATTCTTTATATCAGATTAAATTAGTTTATCCATTACAAAGTTCTCCCCACATTTTCTGGACCTGGGAAGGTATAATAAATTAATAACCCATGTTTACTATGCCAGTTTATGGGCAGAAAAAATTAAATTGAAACAAATTAAAAAAAATTGCCTGAGAATCAAATATCTTTTTTTTGTTTGGCCTTATTAATCCTTATTTAGTTCTGAAAATATGGTGCCAGACATTTACTGAATGAGGTCCCTTGATGGTTAATTTAGTAACTCTACTCCCCACAGTAGAATGAGGTCCCTTGAGGGTTAATTTAGTAACTCTACTCCCCACAGTGGGCTGGCATAACCAAATTCATCCTGTGAGGACCTCATTCTGCATGACTTCATCTGCTGTGGGATACCTCGCCGCAGATTTAAGTTCCCAGATGGTGAAGATGGTGATTTGCACCCATTGGGCACCTCGATTATGCATTATGTCGTCTGCCAATTTGGGGATATAGAGAAACTGAACTTAAAAAGAAAAAGGACTTTCTAAAGAAGTTTCTAAAGAAACTAAAAAACTTTTAAATTTGATAATAAAGATACTTTCCAGAGATGAGGTCTAAGCAGAATGAGGTCCCCAGAAGGTGAATTTAGTGATGTTGTGCGGGGTAGCGTCACTAAATTTAACTCTGGGACCTCATTCTGCAAATGTCTGGCACTATATTATCTGGTACGATCAAGTCAACCCGATGCATTTAAAGACCCATTTATCAGTATGGTACTTCTGCAGCAGACGACACTCTGTTGTGTGTGCTTCCGTCTGTGTGAGGCTCCCTGTGGGTTAAACATTAAACTTTATTTATCACCTCCGTTATTATCACTTTCATGATGGGAGCTGCGCTGGTGCAGAATTATAGATCCTGTGCCAGTGCATCCTTTTATCTATGGGAGTTTCCCATAGGGAGCCTCTCATACATAAGAGAATGCACTGGCTTACAAGGACAAGGTAAATATTGTTAAGCCAATGTTAGTGTTGAAACGACTAATCGACTAGCTGTAGTCGACGCTGAAATGTCAGAACGTCGACTCTGAATTTTGCCGTCGACTAGTCGGAACATAGTGTATTAGTTAAATGTATAACGTTTTCAAGATTGATTCTGGCATAAACGGTGTTAACTGCATGTAAGTTACGGTTAGTATAACGTTTGGTGCCACCTGGAATTGACGGTGTTACAGTTCCCAAAGCAAGCTCTTATAAAATAGCATCGAACATGATAAGAACTGGCTATCGTATTGTACAACGTAGCCTATGCTATAGGGCGTATTTAGTCGGAACATTTTATAGTGACACAGCTCGGCACAGGTTTATTGGTGATCACGTGACTAAACGAAAACGAACACTGATATTAAATTTAAAACCTGTATAAATGATCGTGTTTCTAATCATTATCCACCACATGTCTAATTATGTAATTACATTCAGTGTGTTGGATAAATATCAAGATGTTTACTGTATTATTTCCCAAATAAATTGGTGTCTATGCAGGGAAATGCGCTATGCAATTGACCGTCATTGCATCAGTCATCAGTGTACGCCATGTACGATGGGTTTTTCACAAAATTTCAGGAAGGTCTAGCCATGGAAGGGTTAAGACCCATTTATTAGTGTGGTACTGTAATGCCATAATTAATCGACTCCTTAACCACAGCAGAATTATGGGTAATTTTTCAGGATTTAGTCAGAAATATGGCTTGTTGCTATTCATCGGAAAGATCTCAGCTACAGTGTCATTGACATTCATTTTATTTAAGAATAGCCATTAAATCTTTCTAATTTTGAATGTATTAATCAGCATTCTTTTATGTAAATATGAAATTAACTTTCCAACATCATTGAATCTCACCATGATATTCTCATCTGTTATGAAATTCATAGTAAAATCTGAATGGAAATAATTAAGATTTTATTCTTACTTCTCAGTCAATATTCAGTTTTGTATACAACTGTACAGTAATGCTCTAATTAATCGACTCCTTAACCACAGCAGAATTATGGGTAACTTTTCAGGATTTAGTTGGAAATATGGCTTGTTGACATTCATCAGAAAGCTCTCGGCGAGAGCTGTGGTTAAGGAGTCGATTAATTAGAGCATTACTGTACCTCCTCACTAAGTTTTCGATATTTCCTTATTGCACTCTATATGTCTGACATTGCAGAATGAGGTCCCCAGAGGGTGATTTTACTGATGCTATCCTGCACAGTGGGCTAGCATCACAAAATTCTGCCTCTGGGACCTCATTCTGCTTAGGCCTCATTGTCTGGAAAGTGTCTGTAGTCTCAAATTTCATACACAGGCAAGCAACTTCTAATTACTTAATGAAATTAAGGGTTTCATTGTGATCTGATGATGATTTGAGGTCATTGCTGACTATATATACACATTGTCACTAACTCGCGGCCATGTTGGATCTACCAGGTCCGGTTCCATGGTTTTAGTGCTACAGGTCAAAGTTTTGGAGTAGCATTCCATATATGGAAGTCATGAATAATTCAAAAGCTCCATATACCCGGTATTGATATCCTATTCCAAACTTTGACCAGTAGCACTAAAACCATGGAAGAATCTCTTAAACCACAGAAAGGAGCTGGATGAATCCAATACAGCCACGACCCAGTGACGTTGCTTATAACCTTGAGAGTTTGGCCAATTCCAGAAAAAATTGGCCAATTGGCCACTGACAGCGTGAATCCAGATTGTATCCACAATAGTTTGAGTTTGTATATTTTGTTCAAACAGTCGTTGTGGTGAGTTGTGAAAGTTGGTATTGAATATGTGATTTGTTGTATGTTAGACCATACAAGCCTGGAATAGCAGTGTTTCTTACATGTGTATAATGAGGCTCAATTTAGATCACTAAATTCACCCTCTGGGGACCTCTTTCCACAAATGTCAGATCCACACTATATCCAGACTTGAAATATATCGCATATATTGTCATCCATTCAACAATAAACAAATGAAATGCTCTATCTTTTTATGTATTCGCACTTATTTCCCTCCTTCGACAATCCCACGGTGGGATTTCCCCCTGGCCAGTGTTTTGTGTGCCTGTCATTTGCAGAATGAGGCCCCCATAGCAGGCTAGAATCACTAAATTCACCCTCTGGGGACCTCATTCTGCTTATGCCTCATCTTCTCTGGAAAGTTGCTTTTATTATCAAATTTCTGTAGAAACCTTGTCACAAAAGATTCTTTTTTTGTTCAGTTTCTCCATATCCATAAACTGGCAGATGACAAGATTGCATAATCGAGCTTCCCATTGGATGTACAATATTCACCAATTGGGAACTTCAATCTGAGTCTGTCTCCCATAGCAGATGAGGCTTAAACAGAATGAGGTGATGCTAGCCAGCTATGCAGGATAGCGTCACTAAATTGTCCCTCTAGGGACCTCATTCTGAAAATGGCAGACACACTAAACTAATACATCAATTCCACATTTACAATAAAAAAGTAAAGCAGAACTTATGATTGATCTGGAAGATTTATGTCTTCGCTTCGAAAGGTGGATGCTCCAGGTAAAAAGTTAGATCATGCCAGAGTTGAGCCAGCAAATGTAACTTGTGAACGTGTGGGTGAAAAAAAATTTATGCAAAAATTACGAAAAAATCTTATATTTTTATCTTTACTTTAAAGGTACACAATCCGATTAAGCACCCCTAAATTACTATTTCTTTGGCTTCAGGGGTAAAAAATATTTGAATCGAGTCGAGGAACCCATCAAACAAAGCTCAAGAGTTACAAGATATTGATTTGTAATTTACTCGAGATGTGTACTAATAATTGCCCCTAAATTCGTAATTTTCTCGAGAAGTGGTAATAATAACGCAATTTTGACCGAGAATATCCTTTTGACGGCGTGTTCTGGGCCAAAAAATAGAAATAACAAAACTTCAAATATCGATATCTGATAACCCTGAGCGTTGATTGGTAGGTTCCTTGACTCGAATCAATTATTTTTTACCCCCGAAGCCAAAGAAATAGTAATTTATGAGTGTCTGATCGGATTGATTACCTTTAACTACAAACATTATTTTTAATCAACAATCATTTCCATTGAAAGCACAAGGCGCACTAAATAGTTTGACACCTATTGTGACATTTCAAGGTGAAATTTGTTACAATTTGCGATTTTTCGAGTGCGGCTCCTTGCTAGGGTAAAAGAGGACCAGGTTATGGTATGGCAAGTGATTTCTTGCTCACGCTACTTGATTCTGATGCATTTCCGTGGACTTCAGGCACTAGCGCAGCTCCCTTCATAACAGGGTTAAATTATCTTTACTGTTTGTGCAAATACATGTAGGATCTGAACATGCAAGAACAACCAATATAGTAACTTTTTTGTCCCCCGAAACAAAATTTCGGAAGACTATTAAAATAGCCGGTGTCAGTAAATGGTGTCCGGATGATAACTTTAGTTTCGGTTATTAGATTAAAAGCAAATTTGGTATGTGAGTTTATCACACCAAAATAACGATCAAGTTCGAATATGGGTTTGCTCCGCCCATTTTTGCGAGAGTTATGGTCCTTTTTCGACTCAGAATCTTGTAATTTTCTGGTTTCCGGATGATAACTTTAGTTAATATGTGTGATCATATCTGAATCAAATTTAGTATGATAGTTTATTATCCACCATTTCGTGGGACACGGGTTGGATTGTTCTGAAATATAGTATCGGATTTAGGGTCCTTGATATTTGTTTCAGAAAAGCTGATGCCCCCAATGAAGCCACTTTTTTGGGGGACGGCCTTATATTATAGAAAGACTCACATATGTTGATAATGCATGTCGGTATGGTGAGTAACTGAGAACGTTAACTCAATTTACAATTTTATTTTTCAAACAAAAATGTATAATACAAATGATAATAAATAATTTTCATTGGTAGATTAGATAACAATGCTTGGTATGTAAATATTTCTTTTGATGTGTCATCCACACAGCAGTTTTGCATATGTACATACAAATTTAAAGACCCACTAAATTTTTGAATCACCAGAGCACATTATATGCAACATATTCTGTATATACCATTTGAAAGAGGAAGCTTCAAAAGTACCGACGTGTGTTATGTGCTTAATTTTGATCTGGTCTATACTGTCAGTTAATTATTCCCAATGTAAGGGGAATAACTATCTCTTAGTTGTGAATTATGATTCATTCGGGGTACTTAACGGGTGTAAGTCTTGGTGTGAATCTGAAAATCTCTATCACTTGGCAGACACTCCTATGGCACAGTTTTTGTTCTGTATTCTGGTGGAATATATATATGTTTTGTTTCTCTTCCAAAAGGTACATATTAATATGGAATATGTTGTGTATAATGTGATCTGGGCATTCAAAAATTAAGTGGGCCATTAATCTCCCTACCCCTTTCCTATTTGCCTTTATGGGGTATCAAAGTATCGTAATCTTGTACCAAGTGCATTAATGCCCTAAATAATCGATTTCTTAACCACAGCAGAATTATGAGTAAATTTTCAGGACTCAGTCAGAAATATGGCTTGTTGTCATTCATTGTAAAAGCTCTCAGTAGCCATATTTCCGACTAAATCTCGAAAAATTACCCATAATTCTGCTGTGGTTAAGCAGTCGATTATTTAGGGCATTACTGTATTTGAGATGATAAGAGTTTTAGTGTGTAAATGTTCAGATGTGGTATCACAGACGAGAATGATTTCCATGCTTCCATTGAACGTTTGAACCTAACATTTCCAGTCGCTCTAGAATTATCACAGAGGTGACATCATTAGCTGATATTCCGCTGATCACATTATTTCTTTGGCGCAATAATTCCTTCTAGCTGGGTCTGAAATAGAAATATTATGAGATGAAACATGTACAATCTTGGAAACGACTGGAACAAACTATCATGAACAAGCCTGTATTTAGTTTACATACAGGGCCCCTGACAAACATGAGCAGACGACACTCAGTACACATGCTTCTATATATGTGTGGGGCTCCCTGCAGGGTTATTGACACTCTGGATGTTTTTTTTATTTTATATCCTAAAATTTGTTAAAGAATGAAAGAAAATTTTATTAAAAAAAATGATAAAAAATTGTTAGGCCAATGCATTCTCTTATATATGCGAGGCGACCTATGGTCGACTCGCATATATAAGAGAATGCATTGGCACAGGGTCTTACTCAATTAATAGTGTGCTCTCATTTACAGAATGAGGTCCCCAGAGGATGAATTTAGTGATGATATCCTGAACGATGGGCTAGCATCCCCAAATTCATCCTCTGTGAACCTTATTCTTCTATGGGAGACCAAGGATCAGCTTAAAGATTAAAATTTGCCAGTTGATGTTCACCCATTAGTCACCGCAATCATAATAATAATAATAGCATATTAGAGCGCTTCATCCCTGGTGTAGCACGAATCATGCAATTTATCTTCTGCAAGTATAGAAACTGAACATAAGGGGAAAAGTAACTAAAAACAATGTTAATTTGTGACTATGGTCACTTTCCAGAAGATGAGGCCTAGACAGAATGAGGTCCCCAGAGGCTGAATTTGGTGATACTAGCCAGTCAGTGCTATGTGACATCACTAAATTCACCCTATGGGGACCTCATTCTGCAAATTTTCTAACCCCCAGATCACATATATAAAATATATGCCCTACTATATACCATTTGAAAGAGGAAGCTTCAAAACTTTGTATTATCACTTAACCGTTAATATGAATAAGTTTTTTTGTTTTGAGTTACCGACGTTTTTTTGTGCTTAAGATTTATCTGGATTGTCGTGCAAATTGTATAATTTTCAATAGAGGGGGAATAACTTTATATCTTAAAGATAGAGTTATTCCTCTTCCATTAAAAATACATTTTCAGTTTGAATTCTGTTTGCATTCTGGGAGCCATAATAATAATAATAATGCATATCATTTATATAGCGCTTAATCCCTGGTGTAGCTCTAAGCGCTTACATTGTTACCCCAGCTGTTTTTTATGAGTAATGCCGAGTCTTGTGCCTGCTGCCATTTTACAGGCGCTTCACTAGAGCGGCTTACGGATACCCAACAACCAGGTACCTATTTCTCGTCTAGGTACGACGAAGCGAGCACAGTACAAGTGACCTTGCCCAAGGGTCAGAACCTGGCGCGAGATTTGAAACAGCGTGTGGCTATATATAGCACACACACCGCTCAATTCGGCCAAGCCACTGTTGTGGAGACAATAGTCCACCGAGCGAGGCGCGAACTCGCGCTGGTGCAATAACACCATTACAAGTCCGACCACTCTACCCATGGGCTACCACATCCACAATGGGGGGAAATCTTTCTATGATTTCAGCTGCTTTCTATTTCTCTATGGGCATCTTCTGAGACACAGACGGGCATTTCAAATGGTGATGAATTATAGTATTTTAATCATATTTTATGGCATAGATTGTTATTAAAACCGTATATCAAGGCAATATACAAAAAATAATTGGTGAATCGAAAATTAAGTGAGCCTTTAACTATCAAAAGATCCGAATCGATTTTGATTCTCCTCACTTCAAACCGATTTTAAGCCCTGATACAGCTGGTCAGCAAGAATGGTTGAATCTTTCTGATCAACAATTTAGTTAGTATAACCACAATGATCAATTTCCGGTGATTTCGTCAAGTCGATTTCAAGATAGAAAGCAGACAGGCTTAAACAAAATGAGTTGAGTCTTAACCCTTTAACCAACAGAAGGGCCCTGTGCCAATGCATTCTCTTATATATGCGAGTCGACCATAGGTCGCCTCGCATATATAAGAGAATGCATTGGCTTAACACATTACAAATTATAAAATTGTTAAAGAATGTAAGAAAAAATGGTAAAAGTGTTAAAAAAAGATTTTTTTTAGGCCAATGCATTCTCTTATATATGCGAGGCGACCTATGGTCGACTCGCATATATAAGAGAATGCATTGGCACAGGGCATAACTGTAACTATCACAATGTGGTCAAGGAGCCGGTTCCAATGATATCCATATTTGTATGGTTCTATTGAGACAGACCGAAGATATTTTAGGCTGTTGAAGCTTTATTTGGCCGGTTTTGGCCGGTTTGTTGGGTAAAGGGTTGGAATTTGATCCCATGTGTGACAACCTGACTGCTCTATGTTCCCTCCAAATTTCAGAATTAGATTGACACACATACAATGCATGAAACGCACCCCGTCTGAAACCTGAATCGATTCTCCCATTCAGTTATAAAATGTGACCCGCCATATCATATGCAGTCGTAAGTCGGGATTTTTTTTACCCTGTGCCAATGCATTCTCTTATATATGCGAGTCGACCATAGGTCGCCTCGCATATATAAGAGAATGCATTGGCCTAACAATTTTTTTTTTTTAAATTCTTGTATTCTTTAACAATTTTATAATTTCACCCATACAGAGCCCCAGACAAACATGAGCAGACGACACTCTTCTATATGCTTCTATATATGTGTGGGGCTCCCTGCAGGGTAATGGATGTTTTTTTATTTTATGTCCTAAAAATTGTAAGAAACATTTATTTTAAAAAAATGATAAAAAATTGTTAGGCCAATGCATTCTCTTATATATGCGAGGCGACCTATGGTCGACTCGCATATGTAAGAGAAGCATTGGCACAGGGTAAAAAAAATCCAGACTTACGACTGGATTTGATATGGTGGGTCAAAAATTATACATTGGAATAATCTATTATTAATTTAAGGGGTTGTGCCGGTAATAAAATTGGATGACAGAAAAACAGAAGTCCCATTGATTGGAGGGAATTGTTCAGTTGATAAGTTCAACAAACGTTGATGTGCAATTGTGCACCCATTGGGTACCTCAGTGATGTGCACCCATTGGACACCGTAAATATATATAAATGCATTGTGTCATCTGCCAATTTGGGGATATAGAGAAACTAAACTAAAAAAAAACTTGTTAATTTGATAATAAAGATACTTTCCAGAGGAGAAGATGAGGCCTTGTCAGAATGAGGTCTGCCAGAATGTGTATTTAATGCTGTGCAGGGTAGACACTAAATTCACCCTCTGGGGACCTCATTCTGCAAATTTCCAGCACTGCATTTTTAGGCCTGAATGTTAACAAATCCTACCTTGAGTTGTTGATTTGTTCGTTTCAAGAACTGAATTTCTTCCATATGTTTTTTCTCTTCTACTGATCTTTGTTCCGTGGCTCGCTTCTCGATCTGTTCACATTTCGCCTTCAGTTCATTGACTTGCTTCTCCAAATCTCTCTTGTCAGTTTCCAATTCAGTAATCTGAAATTTATGAGTCACATTTTAATTTAATACTTACTAAGTATCTGATATCACAAGAAACTTGATATTTTAGAGGGCCAGCATCACCAAATTCACCCATTGTGAACCTCATTCTGCTTAGGCCTCAACTGCTATACCTCATTCTGCTTAGGCCTCAACTGCTATACCTCATTCTGCTTAGGCCTCAACTGCTATTGGAGACCTGGGATCAGATTGAAGTTCCCCAGTTGATGTTGGTGACGTTCACCCATTAATAGGCACATCAATTACCGGTATGTATTTTAACTTCTGCAAATTATCATATATAGAAAGTTATTAGAAACTAAACAGAAGGGAAAAAGTAACTTAAAACAATGTTAATTTGAGACAAAAGATACTTCCAGAAGATGAGGCCTTAGCAGAATGAGGTCTCCAAAGGGTCAATTTTGTGATGGTAGCCCGCCGTGCAGTCATCACTAAATTCACCCTCTGGGGACTTCAATGATTCTGAAAATGACAGACATCGAGATTTGGTTACGTTCTTGGTTCTATATTTCTGAGATTAAATAATATGAACAGAAACTAGGTACTAGGCATAGTGACATCAAATGTGATTTAACCCTTTACCCAACAGAACGGCCCTGTCGCCTCGCATATATAAGAGAATGCATTGGCTAAACACATATTAAAAACGATTTTTTTTTAGGCCAATGCATTCTCTTATATATGCGATTTTTTTTAGGCCAATGCATTATCTTATATATGTGAGGCGACCTATGGTCGACTCGCATATATAAGAGAATGCATTGGCACAGGGCATAACTGTCACCATCACAATGTGGTCAATGAACCGGTTCCAATGATATCCATATTTGTATGGTGTTATTGAGACAGACCGAAGATATTTTAGGCTGTTGAAGCTTTATTTGGGCGTTTTTGGCCGGTTTGTTGGGTGAAGGGTTAATAAAATTATCCTGTGGATTTAATAACGTGTCATCTCAAGACAAAATATGACCCTGAAGTCAAAAGTTCCTAAAGAAAGTAAAAAAAAATGTTAATTTGATAATAAAGATTCCAGAGAAGATAAGGTCCCCAGAAGGTGAATTTAGTGATGCTTGCCCACTGCAGGATAGCAGCACTAAATTGACCCTCTGGGGACCTCATTCTGCAAATGTCTGGCACTATATTTTGAGGCCTGGTAGAAAGGCTTTCAACAGTGTCTTCGACTCAGGATAATTATTTTATACCCCAATTTCGATATAAAAATGCATGGACCACAAACTCCCAACTTTAGCAAATAACTTACCTTCCTCTCCATATTGGATTTGCCTTGCTCAGCCTGGAGAGCTTTCCTCATGCCGAATGCCACACTGCTTTCATACAGGGTCTGATAGGCAGCGATTGTCATTCGGATTTCATCTCGAACTCTCAATAACAACAAACCCCTCTCAGCACAGTTGATTGTCACCTGACGGATAAGCTCATCTACAATGCAGAAGAGAAATATCTCAAGGAAAAATAACACACCATATTGTACATTATCTTTAGGAAACATCAAATCAATTTCTTTTTTATGATTATTCTTGATTAAAATGAAAGTTTTTAATTGATATGTTTGGTTTGCACTATATTATGATTATACATTCTAATATACATATACATGTAAGAATTCTGATGTTGAAACATTTAATAGGGCTATTCAGGTCTACAAATTTGAGGCGAACGACCATTCAGTTCGCCTGGAGGTTACCTAAAATGAAAATGCCATGAACGAAA
The DNA here is from genome assembly GCA_032622095.1 of Siphonodentalium dalli. Lineage (NCBI taxonomy): Eukaryota > Metazoa > Mollusca > Scaphopoda > Gadilida > Siphonodentaliidae > Siphonodentalium > Siphonodentalium dalli. Next base: position 7,742,898 of record CP136069.1, read on the forward strand.
AGCAGGTTGCCCAGAAGTTCCGTGAAGGTCTTGCTAATTAATTAGATCAATCATTACTCAATCAATTGCACCAATTATACACGTTCATAAAAAAAAATACCCATGGCTCATTCTGTGAAGAAGTTTCTAAAGAAACTAAAAAAAAATTTAATTTGATAATAAAAATACATTCCAGAGAAGATGAAGCCTAAGCAGAATGAGGTCCCAAGAGGGTGAATTTAGTGATGCTAGGGGTTGCTAGCCTGCTGTGCGGGATAGCATCACTAAATTCACCCTCTGGGGACCTCATTTTGCAAATATTTTGCACCATATTATGAGGCATGTTGACCATAATCTATACAAAATAATTCACACCACAAATTTGTTTTCCATGTAAAATCTAAGCTGAAAAAGGGGCATAACTCAGTCAAAATCATGCGGATGAAACCCATATTCGAACTTGATCTGTATTTTGGGGTGGTAAACTAATATACCAAATTTGGTTCAGTTTACTTGATTCAATCTAAAGTTATCATCCAGAAACCAAAAGCGGACGGACGGACAACCCATTTACATAATATTAGGACCGTTTTTTTCTTCAAACGGACGTATAAAAATATACCAGCAACCACAAAAACAGTCATAAATAGATGAAATTAATTTTACACAAGGTATTTCAGCCACGATAAAAATCTTACCAAAACATTGCGAATAGAGTTCTCTACGGACTGGACAAATTCCTGTTTCTCTTGCTTGTCTTTGCTGCAGTCTCCTGTCGAGTTCTTCCTGGAGATTGACGACATCCAATCTCGTTGCTGGGGTGCTTGATACTTGTTGCACCCATAGTTGGCCATTTTCTGTCCACTCCCTGGAAGAGTGAGTACAAGATAAAATGCATGACACTTTCCACTTAGACTTTCTGCACTATATAATTATTAGCAATTAGTATATTTCAATGGCAGAGAGTGGGATTTAAATCGCATGACATTTTCACACCATGACGTTACCGAGTCGAGCATGCTAACAACTGGACAACTGTGACATTACATGGTTCTAACTGAGGCTGGACCATAACTTAGTGGGAACAAAAAGCACACAAAATTTCATTTTGGGGTTTATTTGACAATGATAATAATACATTGTACATACAAATGTAGATGCCCATTTATATATAAAAGATGTTGATAGAAGAATTTTCAAAAACATAAGTGCTATGTATAAAATCTTAAATGCAGTCCAATATGGTCTCCAGGGATATGTTTATCAAAATTTAAAATTGGTAGAAAAGTATCAAAAATGTCACAAAATTCGCATAAAACAACTAGAATTTTAATATCATATGTAGTAAATAACACATTGATGGTATCAGATTTAAAAAGATGTGTGGCACTTAATACAACGTTTTATATCTGGCAGGGCTCCATTTAACTGGATTCGCATCGCAATTTCCAATTTCTGCTATAAATCAAATAAATTTACATTGAAAAAACATGTATTGGTAGGGAATGCTATACTAAATCTACCCAGTGCTGAAAAATGCTATACAAAATGACAAATTGAACAAATTAAATTAACCTTGTCTGGTGTACGGTATTCTAATTTATTTTGTATTTAGTTGAAATCACTCTGGAATTGATCTATATTATACATATACACACCATAAAAACTAAATACTTTGTTCAGGGATCAGCCTAGAGGTTTCAAATTGGGAGGATAAATGACTAACGAGGAATAAGCAGTTATCAGGGAAAAGTACAGTAAAAACAACTGAAATTCAATTTACAACCCCACATTACCATTCTATGAACACAAAAGCCCATTTATAAAAAAAAAACATTATAATGAGTAAATTTATACACAGTTATAATCAGAAAATACACTTCAAATGTGCCGTTTTGAAATATGCATGCTGGTATGAGAGAGAAGTCACTTCTCTATAAGACAAAAATAGGGAGAAGCACTTGGCACATTTTAAGTTTAATATCTGAACCACGTCACCATCTAGACTGGTCCTTGCCGCCTACGTTGACCTCTTCTGGCTGGTCGCTGACTTTGATGATAAATTCTGGGATTTCGTGAGAACCATTGAGACTATGAGATGCTCAGATAATAAATTTAACCCTTTACCCAACAGAAGGGCCCTGTGCCAATGCATTCTCTTATATATGCGAGTCAACCATAGGTCGCCTCGCATATATAAGAGAATGCATTGGCTTAACACATTAAAAATTATAAAATTGTTAAAGAATGTAGGCCAATGCATTCTCTTATATATGCGAGGCGACCTATGGTCGACTCGCATATATAAGAGAATGCATTGGCACAGGGCATAACTGTAACTATCACAATGTGGTCAAGGAGCCGGTTCCAATGATATCCATATTTGTATGGTTTTATTGAGACAGACCGAAGATATTTTAGGCTGTTGAAGCTTTATTTGGCCGTTTTGTTGGGTAAAGGGTTAAAATAGTTGTTGAACTTTCCTGCAAATGAATTGCCAGAAACTGAGTTACCATCAGCTGTATCCAGAATTTTTTCACTGAATGTGAAATATCTAGATATCAAAGGGTTAAATGGATGAAGTTAAAAACTTCCCAAACCTAGAAATAGTGTCAGTGATATTTGCAGAATGAGGCCCCCTGAGGGTGAATTTAGTGACACTATCCTGCGCAGTGGGCTAGTATCACCAAATTCACCATCTGGGGACCTCATTCTTCTTAGACCCCAACTGCTATCAGAGACCAAGGATCAGATTGAAGTTCCCCAGTTGAAGTTGGTGATGTTCATACATTAGTCATTTTATCTTCTGCAAATTAGGGGATATAGAAACTGAACAGAAGTAAATACCGGTAACTAAAAACAATGTTAATTTGAGACTATACTAGTAGATACTTCCCAGAAGATGAGGCCTACACAGAATGAGTCACCAAACTCACCCTCTGGGGACCTCATTCAACAAATGTCAGACACAATATTTCCAGACTTGTAAACATCACTAACAACTTAATGTTTATGTTGTTATTTATGAAGACAAATAGTTACCTTGGAGGAAGAATAGAGTTTAGAATCTCATCTGTTTGCTGTGAAGTCTTAGCATCCAAAGTCGATTGTTTCTGCTTGCTCGGTGGATTCGGAACTGGACCCGTGCCAGTTGGAGGAGGTGAACTCACTCTCAATTGTCTTGCCTGAAAATAATTTAACATACGTTATTAACTTATAATGTACTGCAATCTGAAAATAATTACTATGATTTCTGACTATTTTGTATCAGACCAATAATGGCAATATGACCACCTAGCAAAAAAAACTATCATATATGTACTAGTATGTACTTACATAGGTATAGACCGTTAGTTACAGTTAGTAATATGAATACCGGTACATTCCTGATGGAATGAGCACTCCTACTGATAAAAAGATGCCATGAAGAAAACCCAGGGTTTATTAGCATCATAACTGACCCAGTTTTATCAACAGTGTCACTGAAAGTCTTCTTTTTTTCAGTTCATTGGAATGTAAATATTATACTATTATCATTAAATTTAAAACAAGAAATTATGGCGCAATGATTGAATGAAATCCATGTAAAAAATACTAACTGATCAGTTTTAAATTTGCATGTGAAAAATAGTACTGTGCGAATTTAAATATGAGTAAAGCATGCAAAACTTTATTATAATCAACTTCTCACAAACAAATCACAGGTAAGAATATTATAAACAATAAACATCCAAATATACAGTCATAACTCATATCCTTACTCTGATCAGTTACTGATAAAAAAAACATTTTAGGTGATATACTTGGACGTCCTGTTTTCGATAGCGTTAGGTTTTCGATAATTCGCGTGCACGTCGCATCCGGTGACGTCAAAGTAAACAGTCACGAATAACCGAAAGAGCAATCGAAGCCCACAAGAAAACAGACCAGAATCAAATTCATGATTCGGACTCCAAACCATGGGTCGAAACAGTCTGTCGAATCTGCCCTGACTGGCTGAGCCGAATCTTCCCAGACCCTTCCAGTATGACATCACATGTGCCCAGCCCGTCCTCCTTAAAAAATAGCAGCAGACACAAAAACTAAAAACTATTACAATTTATAAACGTCATTTCACTTAAGTTTTGGCTTTTTCAGTTTTTGGATGATTACTAAATGGCAATGAGATTTACAAAACTATAGTGTACATGTATACTGTATTACTGTATACCCTGGCTTCAGCATATATTCTGTATCTGTATTAGGTTCAGCGTAGGATCCTTCCGGATATAAGTACGCTGGTGCTGGATCAGTATGATGGTGTTTGACTGCTGGATGATGTTGTCTCCAGCAGTGAGGCACATGCACTTTCCTCAAGCTGATTCCATTCCACTGAATTTCCAGTATAGTTTTGGAGAAGAATGAATGTTTAAGTTACTTTGTGTCGGCCTTGATCAGCTTGAAGGGTTTTGAGTTATTACACTCATAATTTTGCACGATGTTTTGTGACTGATAACCCTCGAAGTGTTTAGCAACGATCTTTCGGCCCACTTTTTTGTCGATTAGTAATAGTATGTCATGCCTCTCATGCCATGGCATGGGTTGTGACAGATTAATTAAAAACCTGTGTAATATAAGCATTGACCCCCACCCCCATTGTATTACTATTAGGTGAGTGTGCTAAGAAAATTTGTTTAATCATTAAGTTAGAAAGTGAAATTCCCGAGAATAATTTGTGTTTGTTGAAATTTTGAGATAAAAAAAGACTAAAACTAAAACTAGTAAAAGTGGTTACTCAGTTTAAAACATAACCAATACTCACGCGTGGTGTTTTCTTGTCTGGATTTCGACTAACAAGAACTGGGTTGTCGTATTTGACGAGGGAAGCGTTTGGTGGGATCATTTTTGGTTTTCGAAATGCGAACAAACAAGCACGAGAGTGGCGAGACACAGAATAAGGTCGGTCGTCAACAACTGTCACCCGCGATGGTTGATTTAATCACCATAGTAACATTGGAATGCGCATAACCGGAAATAGTTGAACCGGAAACAGGTGCGCGATATTTCGTACTACCTTTCTTCGTGCACATCGTTCAACTTTTATTTAGGGAATAATTTTAATTTTATAAAAGCGATTTATAAACGTTTGTGATCGACATAAATGTATTTATACTGTGTAATTATATGAATCATGAAGATTATTCCTTATGAAAATGCATTTTGGAAAGAAATGGCAAAATACTATAAAAAATTAACTTATTAAGTTGGTTGATTGATTGATTTTTATTTTTGATAAACTCATTTACCATTATACAAACATAAACAATTACAGATAAATACATTAGTAGATAGCTGAAATTTGGAATTGGATGTATTTGTATTGGCTTAAAAGAGGCTGTAAAAGTGGTGATTTTAAAGCAGAGCTAGTAGGTGGGCAGACAATTTGAAAAATAGGAGCATTAATGCTGCATGAGGTCTATCAAGGATGACACAAAAAGTGACACGAGGGACTTATTTCCATTGTGGTAATTAAGTAGTTCCTAGCGATACTGGAGACAATTTCACAATGGCCAATTGGTCGATAACAGTTTTAATAAGCTGAATATGAAATAATATGGCATGTCGTCATTCTACCACAGGAATTGGGTTAAAAATAAATTATGTATAAAATATATCAAAATAGCATCGATTAAATCTTTCAATAGAAAACAGAATAGTTAATAGGATGCGACAGGGAGTCCATCGGCCAACAAACTTGAACACCGCGTATGTGCACAAGCATGCACCATTATAATTGTGAGGTTGTTAGTGTTATACAGGCCTTTGGGAGATGAAATCCATATACATGAAGCATGTATCTTTTTTATTAACTCACATGTATTTTAAAGGTACTCAATCCGTAAAGAGGGTCCCCATCTCAACAGATTCCAACAACAACAATCCGATCAGAGGGTCCTATATTACTATTTCTTTGGCTTTGGGGGTAAAAAATATTTGATTCTAGTCGAGGAACCCATCAAACAAAGCTCAGAGTTATTAGATATTGATTTTTGAAATTTGTTATGTTCTCGAGATGAGTACTAATAATTGCCGTCAATTTCGTATCCTGCTCGAGATTTTTACACCAAAACTCTATTCAAACAGACAAGGATGGATAACTCTAAAATCAAGTGGTAATAGCAACGCAATTTTGCCTGAGATCTGGGCCAGAAAGTATTCCCGATAATGAAAAATAATAGATTTCTAAAATCGATATCTAACAAATCTGAGCTTTGATGGGTGACTTCCTCGACTCGAATCAAATATTTTTGACCCCCGAAGTCATTGAAATAGTAATTGAGAGGAGTTTTATCGGATTGAGTACCTTTAATGTTGGCAAAAGGCTAAATAATTATTATTGGAAAGAACCAGACTGAAATAATTTTGTTTCATATTATTCTGATTTATTTACTTCGGGGGGGGGGGGGGTGGATCCCAAAAATGTTGGCCTGGAAAATAATAAAGAAATTGCATAGAGGGTGGTGGTGGGCGAAACATGATATGACATGCGCTTAGCATGGCATATAGTCAGCAATCTGCAACTGAAGATGGTCTTATCAAAACATTTTGGCATCTTTTTAACTCATTGGGAGAATGTTTCAAAAATTTATAAATTCTACTTTTGGCATTAAATGATTCTGATTTTGAAGGGTACGTTTTTCAAAATTCCAATAAACCGCTCCGGGATCCAGCTTCCACCTCAAAATTCATGTCATCAGAACGAGGAGCAATTTGTCTGCGAGAAATTGGGACCTTGGTCATCATCACATTTAGCCTCGAATCTTCTTTAATATGCCTATAGCAGACAAACTCCCCTTTCTTTTGACATCCATACATTTGTGCACCACCTTCATTATGTGGGAAAATTATGTAACGGATAGGTTGTGAGCTATTGTTTCTTTCACTATTCTTATTTTGATGGATAGAAAGGCTTTGTGGTTCGTTACGACCGTCAGTCCGTCCTCCGTTCTGACGATACTTATGAATTAACTCATGAAATAACACGGGGATATTTGCGGATTGTACAGCGAAATGTTCCAGGTTCGACACCATAGGATAGGATAGGATATTTTATTTTAATATACATATATCAATGCATAATACATTTAACAAATATTGTATTGTATATTCGATGGGTGGCATAGTCAGGCTAGACTGTCTTATTGCCACCATATGATATATACATAGGCGGCGACATAACAAACGGCACGACACCGAAAGATATCGCGGGAATTCGGCCATTTTCGGAAAAGTTCGTTACTTCCCATTGATGACGGACATGCTACAATTATACAACGGGAACGCGGCCAATTTGAATTTTCGGACAGGTTCTATACCTCCCAATTTTGACGGACATACCACAACTATGATTCTTCGGTCCAAGAGATCATTATTGATTGATATAACCTATACATAGTCCGGGGAATTTTGTGATATGCATATAATACTAAAATATCAGCCACGGAGATATAAACGTGGCTGTTATGATAACGCGGGAATCTGTAAAATATAGTAATTCGTGCGGCCGCTGCGATCTCGGTGGATTCCGATACCTCTCGCTGACAACAACGGCACCTCCGAAGATTATATAAACAAAATAACCTGGCCACGACTGCGAGTGGGATTAAAAGTTGCACATGTTGTGCTTTGTAAGCAATTCATGAGATTCAGGGTTCTCTACAATTTTATTTATACTATTTTTATTTTTGACTGGCTAAAACTGCTCTGACGGCAGACTGTCTGTTCATCATTAGCGGAATGTAAGCTTCCGGTGAGCAAGGCAGGGTACCTTGTTTGTGGGCCCAGGACACTGTGGCATCACCCATTGCTCATTCTGAATATGGGCACCATAAAACAATAGGAAATTATGTTTTTTTCAACTCTGTATCTGCAAATGTGTTCAAGACCCCACCCCCCCCCCCACACGGTTATTCCTGCATTTAAACTGTTATGTTAATCGCACGTTGCGCAAATGTCAATCGATCGGCTTACCATATATTTGTGGACCGTGCATGTTGGCGAATTACATTTCGTTGTAAAACTGCCCCGATATAGGTCTAAGTATAAATATAACTATTGGTATGTCTTCCCTTCGAGACAAGGTCGTGATAATAACAGGTGAGCATTTACAAATTCAAGTTTCACATATATTACAGTGCGCATTGCGTGTTAATGGGGACATGGGTATATCTGCACACGTGGTTATGTGGCATAATCTCTGCGGCTCGGCCATTTCCGATTTCACATCAGATCGAAGTGGAAATGAATACAGGAGCTAAGTCGGCCCCGCTACGAACTCGGCCTCAGATAAGTCGGCCCCATTATAAGTCGGCCCCATGTAGGAGAAGTCGACCCCGCGTTTAAATTACTCGTTGTGGGGGTCTTCCACAAGAAGCAAAGGCAAAACATGCTGTCATCATGCCACTTTGAACACGAGGAACGATGACTTCATATATCAGGACTAACAGAATTCATCGGAAAAAGATGGATTTGTGACCCCCATTTACCCAACATTTCTCTTTCCACGCATTGGCGACACAAAATTAAAGATGCATTATCCGATTAAACGCCCCTAAATTACCATTTCGTCGGCTTCTGTGGTAAAAATATTTTATTCGAGTCGAGGAACCCACCGTCAAAGCTCAAAGTTATCAGATATCGATTTTTATATACGCCCTTTTGAAAAAAGGTTGTATTATGCATGTAATCGGTATGTATGTCCGTCCGTCTGTCCGTTAACATTTTTGGTTTCCGATCGATAACTCCTGTTTGGATTGTTTAATCTGAACCAAATTTGAATATGGGGTCCTTCCAATTATTTTTAAATGAGTTACGGCCCTTTTATCGGACTTAGAATTTGACCAATTTCATAACATTTGTGTTTCCGACCGATAAGTCCAGTTTGGATTATTTTAGGTATTTCATCTGAACCAAAGCTGGTATGTGTGTTTCCCAGCCAAAACTACAGACCAAGTTCGAATATATATGTTCTGCCCAATTATTTTCACATAGAGTTACGGCTAGTTTTTCGAATTAGAATTTGACTGCACATTGGCACTTAAATTAGGGGTATATCAGATATTCTTTGTAAGCTCAAATTATTATTTTATTTTGCGGTAGTACAATTCGAAATGGCTATTAAAAGGGGTTATTTTGCCACGCCCTAGCGATGCTCTTGTTTAAATCTGTTGTTTTTCACCACATCGACTATTTGGCGGCCTGGCAAATAGACGAATGATCTTCTTCCAGTAATATATGGACATACACAGACGACGTCGTGAGAGTTTGAAAGGTCACACAATGTCAAAGTTCGTTGTACCTTTGCATGCCGATAAATGCTATCGCAAATTAACTTCGGAATATAACCGGGCGAAAAGCAACGTCAGCAACAACACATAAGGTACATTGTAATATATACAATAATGCCCAAAGTAATTGACCCCTTAACTACAGCAGAATTATGGGTAATTTTTCAGGATTTCAGGATGAATGGCAACAAGCCATATTTCCGACTAAATCCTGAAAAATTACTCATAATTCTGCTGTAGTTAAGGGGTCAATTACTTTGGGCATTACTGTAGTTGATGTACGGATACATACCATATTCTTGTTTACGAATGTTTTAGTCATGCCAATAGACATGTTATATAACAGCATGCCGGTTACACGTGGAAATATGTCTGTTTACATTTGTGATGATATGTGTGAAGAATTCCACTAAAATATGGCAGCACCATAATTTTGTTGAAGTTGCAAACCACTCGCTCCTGAGTTGTTGCAAACCGTCAAGAAAAACCTTATTATAGGACTTTTTCGGCAAATATAATATCTTGCTTGGTAATTACCAATAAATACTCACATCGATATGATATCGTTGTGAGTATATTAATATGTATTGGTAATACACTAATTTGGATAACTAAATCGGCTTTTTCGTGAAATTCCGTTGTTGTTGTAACTGGATAATATGGGGACCATCGAATCGGATTGTGTACCTTTAATGGCAAGCAAGTTCCTTTGATGTTCGCGCTTATGTCAATTTTAAGAAAAGGAACTCAATCTGATTCGGTGGTCCCACATCATCAGATTCCAACAACAACAAATTTTGAAATGTCGCTTCACTTATCAGAATCGATTAATTGCCCAAAAATAATGCTAACCACAATCAACTATAGTATAAAATTGCCAAAAACCTGTTACTTATTAACATTTTGTTCAACGAAATTTTGCCCGTTTGTCAAATATCTGACACAAAAAAGCCACTTGAATTTAGAGTTATCCATCTTCATCCGAAATTTGGTCAAAGAAATTCTTCTCGTTGACTGTCTACTGAGCCACTTAAAATTAAAATAATAGATTTCAAACATCAATATCTGATCACTCTGAGCTTTGATGGATGGGTTCCTCGACTCGAATCTAATATTGTGTTACCCCCGAAGCCAAGGAAATAGTAATTTAGGCTTGTTAATTCGGATGTATTATTCGAATCTACCTGGTGGACTTTCAATGTCTACTCTATACAATGAACCCAAGAAGAAACCAACTTTTATTGTCACAATTCAGTAAAACAATCCCCTATATATCTATGTCATAACATATGAGGTACAGTACGATTGTTTAATTGGTTGATTGTCCCTGAATTGTTGTTGTCAAGCCACTGAGTTGTGAAATTGGTGTCGATGAATCGTCTGGACGGTTGTGCCGTATGCATATTATATTGGGACCGACTTCTCTTTGGGAACGGCCGACTTCTCTGGTGCCGACTTTGTTTTGGGACCGACTTCTCCAGATATACCTTGGAAAGCATGGCCGATCATTGAGAATGTAACAGTTATAGACCCGTAGGCATATCATTTAAAATGTACGAGGGGGCATTTAGATTTAGATACAATTTTCTCAAAGACATAGATCTCTACTAGTTTAAATAACATTATATTTCCAATTATATTATACGTATGCCTGACTATGCCGCCAATATCATATTTTTTTCGGGAAGGGTTATTGCATCAGCCTATATGTATTACCGTTTTCCTTGGCCAGTTGGTAACCTGCCATACATGTAGCTGGACCTCATTTTTCTTTATCATAAAACTCGATTCGCATGCATGTGAGGCGTATGTTCTTCTCCCCACATTCATCCGATAAAAGTTACAATGAACCACACATCGATTGTTAATCTGATTCTATACTATATTCGTGATATAAAAACACAGAATCGTATTCTACGCAAAGAGAAGATGTATATATACGACAACATTATTCGAGTATTTGGGGAAGTTTGCAGGTAACTGCATGGGGACAGTGACCAGTGAAATTAAACTTGTGTCCATCCAATAAAAGCGTCGTGATATGAACTACATGTAGCTCATAATAAGCGACTGAAAGAACAACAAATCTCAACTAACCGTATATATATGTTCCTATATGTGAAAAATATATCGAATAACAACTAGTCTTGACCCCATACACACGTCGCTATACAGAATGGTTAATGAATGTAAGAACTATATACCCATGCATTATCATGTATTATTTTGCAGATATCAACACAGTTGAAAAAAAAATGATGAGTAGTTATCCCTTAGGACGTGTTCGTATAATAAGATCAATGAAAGTGTCAATGACACTGTAGCTCAACTTAGGTAGGGGAATAATTTAATGGTCGTCAGTAAATGGAGGAATAGGAAAAGTGCTAATTGAAATGTCTAAGTAAGACTAGATGTACATGTCAATATCAACATTCATAACAGGTTTCATAATGATCGGATCAGGGATGTGGTGATTATGGTGTGCCAAAGGATTTATTGATGCAAAGAGTAAATTCTAAAATGGCCACCGACAGCCATGTTTTTTTTCCGAATTACCCCAAAATGACTTGTTCCCATCTACAGCCTTTACAAATCTCATAATGATCTGATCAAAGGTATGACCTGTAGCCTGTGCCAATGGATTTAGTCATGCAAAGAGTAAAATCCAAGATGGCTACTGGCGGCCATGTTTTTCGGCTGAACGACCCCAAAATGACTCGTTTCCCATCTACATGTCATTGTTAACATACATGACAAATTTCATGAAGTTCCGACCAAAGCTACGACCTGTAGCCCGCACCAAAGGATTTATTCATGCAAAGAATAAAATCCAATATGGCTGCTGGCGGACATGTTTTTTAGCCAAACGACCCCAAAATGACTCGTTCCCATCTACATGTTAATATTAACATCCATGATAAATATCATGATCAGACAAACAGTACGACCTGTAGCCCGTGCCAATGGATTGAATTTTGAAATCCAAGATGGCTGCCAGCGGCCATGTTTTTTGGCCGTATGACCCCAAAATGACTCGTTCCCATATACATGTCAATATCAATATTCATGACAAATTTCATAAAGGTCAGACCAAAGGTACGACCTGTAACCTGCGCCAAAGGATTTAGTCATGCAAAGAGTAAAATCCAAGATGGCTGCTGGCGGCCATGTTTTTTGGCCGAACGACCCCAAAATCACTCGTTCCCATCTACATGTCATTGTTAACATCCATGACAAATTTCTTGAAGTTCTGACCAAAGCTACAACCTGTAGCCCGCGCCAAAGAATTTAGTCATGCAAAGAGTAAAATCCAAGATGGCTGCTGGCGGCCATGTTTATTGGCTGAACGACCCCAAAATCACTCGTTTCCCATCTACATGTCAATATTAACATCCATGTCAAATTTCATGATGATCAGACGAACAGCACGACCTGTAGCCCGCGCCAATGGATTGAATTTTGAAATCCAAAATGGCCACCAGCGGCCATGTTTTTTGGCCGAATGACCCCAAAATCACTCGTTCCCATCCACATGTCAATGTCAACATTCATGACAAAATTCATAAAGATCAGACCATAGGTACGACCTGTAGCCCGCGCCAAAGGATTTAGTCATGCAAAGAGTAAAATCCATGATGGCTGCTGGCGGCCATGTTTTTTGGCTGAACAACCCCAAAATCACTCGTTCCCATCAACATGTCATTGTTAACATCCATGACAAATTTCATGAAGTTCTGATCAAAGCTACAACCTGTAGCCTGCGCCAAAGGATTTAGTCATGCAAAGAGTAAAATCCAAGATGGCTGCCAGCGGCCATGTTTTTTGGCTGAACGACCCCAAAATGACTCGTTCCCATATACATGTCAATATCAATATTCATGACAAATTTAATAAAGGTCAGACCAAAGGTACGACCTGTAGCCCGCGCCAAAGGATTTAGTCATGCAAAGAGTAAAATCCATGATGGCTGCCAGCGGCCATGTTTTTTGGCCGAACGACCCCAAAATCACTCGTTCCCATCTACATGTCAATATTAACATCCATGACAAATTTCATGATGATCAGACGAACAGCACGACCTGTAGCCCGCGCCAATGGATTGAATTTTGAAATCCAAAATGGCCACCAGCGGCCATGTTTTTTGGCCGAATGACCCCAAAATCACTCGTTCCAATCTACATGTCAATGTCAACATTCATGACAAAATTCATAAAGATCAGACCATAGGTACGACCTGTAGCCCGCGCCAAAGGATTTAGTCATGCAAAGAGTAAAATCCATGATGGCTGCTGGCGGCCATGTTTTTTGACCGAACAACCCCAAAATCACTCGTTCCCATCTACATGTCATTGTTAACATCCATGACAAATTTCATGAAGTTCTGATTAAAACTACGACCTGTAGCCCGCGCCAAAGGATTTAGTCATGCAAAGAGTAAAATCCATGATGGCTGCCAGCGGCCATGTTTTTTGGCCGAACGACCCCAAAATCACTCGTTCCCATCTACATGTCAATATTAACATCCATGACAAATTTCATGATGATCAGACGAACAGCACGACCTGTAGCCCGCGCCAATGGATTGAATTTTGAAATCCAAAATGGCCACCAGCGGCCATGTTTTTTGGCCGAATGACCCCAAAATCACTCGTTCCCATCTACATGCCAATGTCAATATTCATGACAAATTTCATAAAGATCAGACCAAAGGTACGACCTGTAGCCCGCGCCAAAGGATTTAGTCATGCAAAGAGTAAAATCCAAGATGGCTGCTGGCGGCCATGTTTTTTGGCCGAACAACCCCAAAATCACTCGTTCCCATCTACATGTCATTGTTAACATCCATGACAAATTTCATGAAGTTCCAATCAAAACTACGACCTGTAGCCTGCGCCAAATGATTTAGTCATGCAAAGAGTAAAATCCAAGATGGCTGCAGACGGCCATGTTTTTTGGCCGAACGACCCCAAAATGACTCGTTCCCATCTACATGTCAATATTAACATCCATGACAAATTTCATGATGATCAAAAGAACAGTACGACCTGTAGCCCGCGCCAATGGATTGAATTTTGAAATCCAAGATGGCACCAGCGGCCATGTTTTTTGGCCGAATGACCCCAAAATGACTCGTTCCCATCTACATGTCAATGTCAACATTCATGCAAAATTTCATAAAGATCAGACCAAAGGTACGACCTGTAGCCCGCGCCAAAGGAAATTGTTGACGGACACACGGACACACGGACACACGGACACACGGACACACGCACACACGGACGACGGACGCCAAGCCATGGCAATAGCTCAAACTTACAAAAGTAAGTTGAGCTAATAAACGACCGTATATATACTTTTCCCAGAACATTTCCCTCCAATTAATAGAAATCCTTCTGTACTTTATATTTATCTGTCTATTTCCTTAGGATCCTCCAGATGAACAATCGACCCTTCCAATCACAGGGGCCTGTAACGCGCTCCGCTGTCCGCCCCCTTTTGCGATGCCCATATACGCCGCTTCCTATTATACTACCATTAACGTGAAGCAGGCGCGTATATAGAAGCGGCGTATATGGGCAGCGCAATGGGGGGGCGGACAGCGGAGCGCGTTACAGGCCCCTGTGCTTCCAATGTACATTTTTATAAATGATGGGAGATTCTATTTAGTATAGAGAGGGATAATGACGAGGTTGTTGATTGTCATGGTATTACGTAGATGTAGTGCACATGGATTGACAGTATCGTATACATTTTTATATTTAAATATGCATATGTATATGAATAACTCTAAACTGAATTCCCAATTGTTGTTGTCCAGAACTCTGAATATATTTAACATGTTCGACACGCAGGTGCGAGTTCCGGTATCGGTGCTGCCACAGCTATTCTCCTGTCACAATGTGGAGCCAAATTGGTCTTGGTGGCCAGAAATGTCGAGAAACTGAAGTCGGTTGTCAAATCTTGTCAAGAAAACGGATCGTCACTAGAAAAGGTTTGGACTTTTACTATTTGTGATACATGATACATGATACATCATCTCGCTATTCATTTTTTTCGTGTTTTTTTTTCATTTTGTCAGATGAGGAAATGTATACAGTGCAGATAGTTTGGAAAGTGCCATTTAAAGGTACTCAATCCGATTCGACGGTCCCCATATTATTCTAACAACAGCAATATTTTTTTAAATGTCGCTTCAGTTATCAGAATCGATTAATTGCCCAAAAATAATGCTAAACACAGTCAACTATAGTATAAAATTGCCCAAAACCTGTTATTTATCAACGTTTTGTTCAACGAAATTTTGCCAGTTGTCAAATATCTGACACAAAAAAGCCATTGTATTTTAGAGTTATCGATCTTCATCCGCTATCTTGTCAGATAAGTTCTTCTCGTCGACAGTTTACTGGGCCACTTAAAATAAAATAATAGATTTCAAACATCGATATGTGATCACTCCTAGCTTTGATGGGTGGGTTCCTCGACTCGAATCAAATATTTTTTACCCCTGAAGCCAAGGAAATAGTAATTTGCGAGCGTTAATTCGGATTGAGTACCTTTAAGATATTTCAAGAGCAGTCATATATAGTGTGTATTATTTAATGCCTATGGAAGTCCAACATTGAAACACAAACTAATTTTAAAGATATAATAAAAAACCAAGGACAAAAACAAACAAACTAACACCAAATATTCAAACAGACAAAGCCATTTCTTTTCTGAAGCGCGGCGAATTTTATATCGTTAAGCCCATCAATGCTTGAAACACCCGACTGGATTCGTACTTCCAAACTTATGTAAACCTCTCCTGGACCCAGCCTCACAACTTTTAACATGATCAGCACATCTATGGACAATTTTTATACTATCAATAATGCTACATGGAATGGAAGTTATCATATCGAATTATCGATCTATATCACCAAACAAGAATTGGAACAATATGTCCTATCACTAACTCGCGGCCATTTTGGATCCACCAGGTCCGGTTCCGTGGTTTTACTTAACTTTCCATATATGGAAGTCATGAATAATTCAAAAGCTCCATATATGGAAAATTCATTGGAAATGTTACTCCAAAACTTAGACTGGTACCCTGTCCCAACTCCAGCTACTCGCCCGTAGGGACAGGGATAGGCTAAACAGAAAGTGGAATTTTGAATTGTGTTTCCGGTTTGTGAGACATTGTTTTAAAATAGAAAAGCACATTTCAACATCGGTACGTTTTTCTTAATTTAATAATACAAGACGCAATTATATAACTTTGACAACTACTCAATCAAATTGAATAGAGTGTTTTTCACAGGAATCGACTAACCCCGATCAACGGCAATAAGTTAAATAGTGCGAAATCATGATTTTGTAGCTTGGATATTTGGAAACTCTGATGTCAACAAACACCCCCCGTAACCGGTTACATCAATTTTGTGTCGAAGTTTGCTGCCTCATGTTGCATTTTATTAACTAAATTCGTCGGGGATATATTTACGCTCATGTTGATACCAAAATTAACAAAATGGGTCGATGTGATTTGCCTGGGTGGACCTTTTACCATAAATTGCCAAACTTGGCTATACCGTCCCATGATCTGACAAGTTGGTCAGTCTGTACTACATACATTTAAGGGGTTTATTTACATTAATGATAAAACAGGTATCTCCCTCACACATATATGTCAATATAAGTTGATGACGATAGTTTTATTTGTTCCAAATAAGTTTCGTGAGGTACTAGTAATCACACACCCCCCCCCCCCTCGTGCACGGTTACATCAACATTGAAGAAGTTTGCTGCCTCATGTCTGATTTTTTTATTTCGATGTGTCAGCTATATTATTGTGGTCATTTTCGTACCAAAATCATCTATATGAGGCAGATATATTTTGTTTGCGTGAGGTGTTTTGTGTCAAACGGGAAAATCTTAGTTGTCTGGGGAGCAACGGAGCCTGAGGGTTAATATTACTAGTGCATATTATTTGTTGTTGTCTGTATGTTAGTATTGCTATTCATGTTTGACCATACCAGTATATATTTTTTTTATAATAATTTTGAGTCTCAGCATGTACTATATTGCATGTAAATAATAAATATCAACGAGTGTCAGTACAAAGAGAAGAAATGTAAAACGAAATCGGGATATCAGCACCCCGACCAAACACCACTCCGTGAGAAAAAAAGACAAAGTTTTTCTGTAAGTTTTCTGAAATGCATATCATATTTTAGTGGTTATTATTTTAAATACAATTTTATAATATATTTGGAATAAATGGCTAACAGCTCTGAAATCATACCTTTATCCTCATGACATTATGATCTATGAGTCTTGGTAAGGTGGTTATAACTCTTCTTAGCTCATCACCTAAAAATTAATAATAGTTTGTATGACATATTGAAAAAAGCATGTCTTGTACAGTACAGGCCTACTTGTACAGTAATTTTTCAGGATTTAGTCGGAAATATGGCTTGCTGCCATTCATCAGATAGCTCTCGGTGAGAGTTTTCCACTGAATAGCAACAAGCCATATTTCCGACTAAATCCTGAAACATTTCCCATAATTCTGCTGTGGCTAAAGAGTCAATTACTACAGTAATGCTCTAAGTAATCGACTTCTTAACCACAGCAGAATTATGGGTAACTTTTCAGGATTTAGTCGGAAATATGACTTGTTGCCATTCATCGGAAAGCTCACGGGGAGAACTTTCCGATGAATGGCAACAAGCCATATTTCCAACTAAATCCTGAAAAGTTACCCATAATTCTGCTGTGGTTAAGAAGTCGATTACTTAGAGCATTACTGTACAGTTTGAGGTCCCCCATACCTACCTTAATAAATACCCAGACCAAGCCCGGATTTAGTGTGTCTGACATTTGCAGAATCATGTCCCCAGAGAGTGAATTTATTGACACTGTCAGACACAGCAGGCTAGCATCACCAAATTCACCATTTGGGAACCTCATTCTGCTTAGGCCTCAACTGCTATGGGAGACCTAGGATCAGATTGAAATTCCCCAGTTGAAGTTGATAATGTTCACTCATTAGTCACCTCGTTATGCAAATTATTGTCTGCAAATTAGGGGGAAAATAGTAACTGAACAGAAAAGTAACTAAAATCAATGTTAATTTGAGGCCATAGATACTGGTACATGTACTTCCAGAAGATGAGGCCTAAACAGAAACTAAATTCACCCTCTGGGGACCTCATTCTGCAAATGTCTGACACACTATATCCAGGCTTGACCCTGATCCTAATATTTTTATTTGTCTACCAAATTTATAAATGACACCTGGACTATTTACCTCAAAATCTGCATAAGAATATTCTATTTCATTCTACATTACTCTCAGTAAATCAAGTACCAGTGCTACATTGTAAAAGTCAAAACTAATTGATGAGGATTAGAGTGCAAATCTTTAATCCTTTCATGACGGGAGCCGTACTGGTGCAGCATTAAAGACCCTGCTCCAAAGCATTCTCTTATATATATAAGAGAATGCATTGTCTTACAAGATCAAGGTAAATATTGTTTGGCCAAAGCATTCTCTTTTATAAGGGATCCTCACATTTATAAGAGAGTGCATTGGCACAGGGTGTTCACAAAATTTGAGGAAGCTCCAGTCATGGAAAGGTTAATACAGAAAAGATTTTTAATCAATAGAAAATAAGCAATTAATTTTCTGAAAAAGGGACCCATTTTTTTATTTGAGGCAATATTTTCTATCAGAACAACATGGTATGCAGTTAACTAGGTTTATTTAATTTTAGGCTTGAAATTTAGAGGATATTACTTGGTTGGTTTGATATCAGGTCCGAAGCAGCCTGAGACTGAATGTCAAACACGTGCAGGGTCACTGTGTCACCAATAAAACATGTGCGGGGGTCACTGTCACAAACAAATAAATAAATTAATGTCAAATCTACCAAGTAATATCATATTTATTAATTAGATCGCCTCTTTGTAGCTGACAACTCTTTCAAATGAGTGACATCACGCAAACAAAATATATCTGCCTCATATAGATGATTTTGGTACTAAAATGACCACAATAATATAGCCGAAACATCGAAATAAAAAAATCAGACATGAGGCAGCAAACTTCTTCAATGTTGATGTAACCGTGCGCGAGCTAGGGGGGGTGGGGTGTGATTACTAGTACCTCACGAAACTTATTTGGAACAAATAAAACTATCGTCATCAACTTATATTGACATATATGTGTGAAGGAGATACCTGTTTTATCAGTAATGTAAATAAACCCCTTAAATGTATGTAGTACAGACTGACCAACTTGTCAGATCATGGGACGGTATAGCCAAGTTTGGCAATTTATGGTAAAAGGTCCACCCAGGCAAATCACATCGACCCATTGTGTTAATTTTGGTATCAACATGAGCGTAAATATATCCCCGACGAATTTAGTTAATAAAATGCAATATGAGGCAGCAAACTTCGACACAAAATTGATGTAACCGGTTACGGGGGGTGTTTGTTGACATCAGAGTTTCCAAATATCCAAGCTACAAAATCATGATTTCGCACTATTTAACTTATTGCCGTTGATCGGGGTTAGTCGATTCCTGTGAAAAACACTCTATTCAATTTGATTGAGTAGTTGTCAAAGTTATATAATTGCGTCTTGTATTATTAAATTAAGAAAAACGTACCGATGTTGAAATGTGCTTTTCTATTTTAAAACAATGTCTCACAAACCGGAAACACAATTCAAAATTCCACTTTCTGTTTAGCCTATCCCTGTCCCTACGGGCGAGTAGCTGGAGTTGGGACAGGGTACCAGTCTACCAAAACTTTGACCTGTAGCACTGAAACCACGGAACCGGTGATGGGCGAATCTATGAAACCACGGAACCGGACCTGGTGGATCCAAAATGGCCGCGTGTTAGTGATAGGGCATATTGGAATTAGTTCAAAGAAAGAAGCTTAAAGGGGTGCTGTACGTCATTTTCAATGAATTCGCGGTAATAACAACGATATAATATCGATAGTATATAGAACACTAAGTAATTTGAGTCCAAAATGTATTATGTAAATGTTCAGGTTAATAGGTTATATTAAAATCAAAGTTAATAATTTGACATAAATTTAATTTATGGCTGGAGTCGTAAATAAAATTACGAATTTCCGTGTACAAGACGTAATCAAAATAATTCACGGATAGTGGAATGGGCAAAGCGTGACACACATAATCATGTTAACAAATTATGTTGATAAGGGACGTAAACTCAAGCCACTCACTGACTAGTGACTAGTATGTATATAAGTTAACATTTATTTGATACATTTTCTTGAAAAC
This sequence comes from Siphonodentalium dalli, assembly GCA_032622095.1. Taxonomy (NCBI): domain Eukaryota; kingdom Metazoa; phylum Mollusca; class Scaphopoda; order Gadilida; family Siphonodentaliidae; genus Siphonodentalium; species Siphonodentalium dalli. The sequence continues at coordinate 7,763,511 of CP136069.1, forward strand.
TGTCCAAAAATTACTCGACAACGACAATTGGTGTTTTTCGCATTCCGGCTAATCTGTCACCCGTAACATTACTTCGTACTCAACAAACTTTCTACACTCTTAAGACTTAGGGGTTCTTTGAAGAACTCAAGGGTTATCTGTAAGAACTCATCAGTGTGTAACTAGGGTTCTCTTGGATGCTGAAGGGTTCTTCATGACCAAACAATAATGCAGTTGATACATGTGCCATGGAGCCGAATTGAGTGATTAACATGACTAAAACATCAACCAGAGAGAAAGGAGTACGTGTTTGTTCGCAGGTTTGGGGAACGGTAATGTATAATAGCAATGCATTGCAATGCATTACATTTTTTCAAGTAATGCAAAGTAATGTGTACTGCACAGTTTTCTGCATTATATAATGCAGACTTTTACGCGTAGCCTAAAGCAAATAATGTAGGCCTACTACTAACCAAAATGGTGAGTAATTCAATTACAATTTGAGACTTCCGTATATGTGTGTGTATATCCTTTATAGACTCGAAAACGGCTCGACCGATTGAGCCCAAACTTGCTATCTAAGGATAAAAAGCCACGAGAAGTGTCATCGCACCGCTTCTGAGAACGCCCGACCACTCCTTCACCATTCAACTGCCACCATAATGTGTAGAGTAACGCACCCCTATCCCTTATCTTATTCAAGGGACGTGATGGTACATACTAAATATATCTATTTTAACTTAGGGAGGGGAAGACAGGAATATAATTGAACTATAGTGACCCCAACATAATTACAAAGGTCATGACTTGGAGAGGTCCCGACCTATGAGGAATGCGAACATTTACACAAAGAGAAAGTCTTATGTAACAACTTCAGTTCATCCATCGGTCAGGGCAGACAAAGGAAGATACTAATGACCGCTATAAGTCATTAGCGTATATATAAACCAAACATTAATCTACTCTTCAATTAGTTTGGGCTCTTCAGACATATTTGGCAGATGCCAACATCGGCTCGCTAATTAATAAGCGACGCCTTTCTTCAATGGCATCTAAGATTGATTCACAATTATGTATCATTCACCATCACATTGCTGCTACTATCTGATGTTAGATATGAATAAAAATTATATAGAGAATCGCCTTATTCCTTCACAAATGGTGATTGATGGGTTTTAGAGTTACTTCGCCTACATCATACAGAAACATGTGATGGCAGAATTCGCGTTTCTGATGAAAAAGTTACCAAGTTTTCTCCACTCGATTCTCTTAAAATGCACCCTAATCGGTTAAATTCTTTCGATAATTCTATCTAAATACATCTCAGCTATTATTCGGATAAGCTCTCCCCATCGAAAAATTGATAGTTGGACCAAAACGACACATGAGAAAAGTTTGTTTACAATATCAACGTATTGAATACGTGGAGCCGACACCGTTATCGCACGTTCGTCGGCTAATCGTAAAATACACACAACTATGTGTTAAAGTGCAGACTAATTCACCACCTTCGTGTATTCAAGAATATGAATCACACCACAATTAAGCGAATTGTATATGGAATGTGTAGGTATAAGTTGCCATGTATATATAATTCCCAAAATGCTTCAATATCATGACAATCTATTAGTTATTATAAAAACCTCAAAGTTTACGGAACGTCGCGATATACGCAAGAACCATGTTGGGGTAGATTATGGTTCCCTTAAGAACCCTGTTCTGTTATATGAAAGGTTATCTGAAGGACCCTCGTGTGACCCTTATGATGGGGTCCTCCGAAGTACCATCTGGGGTTCTTATAAAGGTTCCCTGAAGAACCATGTTGGGATATATTATGGTTCCCTTAAGAACCCTGTTCTGTTATGAACAGGGTTCTCTGAAGAACCATATTGTGGTTCTTCTGTGGAACCTTATGATATGGTTCTTCAGTAGAACCTTATGATGGGGTTATTTGAAGCACCAAATAAGGTGCTCCTATTGTGACAAGGTGAAGAACCTTTTTTAGGTTCTCTGAAGGACTTCTGGTTCTAAGAGTGTAATAATGGAAATCTGGTTACCTTATTCTACAGCCCAGAGACTAAAGAAACCAACAACAACATTTGGGTACAGTATCCCTTTAACTGCAGTCGATCACTTCCTGCCAGAACCTCATCTTCTGCAGTATATGCCCTTCTTGGTCACCCTCCAAGTGAACTCATTGTCGTAATATTGTATACATAAATGCACACGGTGAATAATTAGAATTCTAGATGGTAGTAGAACATTCCTTAACTTCAAAACATAAGGGATGTTATATAACTTTAACTGTAATTTATATAATGTAGGGTTTTGTATATATAAGAGGGAATAACTCTAAATAGGATTGTAATGTAATGTGTATCGACTACAATAACTCTATTGTCTTGGTGGTATCACTTCCTGTATAAATAAAAGTTGAGTTTCATAATGGCTTCCTGAATAGATGTAGATCCATTGGAACTTAGTATCATGGCTTACGCCATCTAAGTTCCATAGCTCGTCCTGAACGATATGAGCGAGTAGATTTTCAATAAAGTAACAATTATGACCAACGCACATGTATTTATCAACTAAATAATAATATAAGTTTGAAACCATCCACTCACCGACAAATAACAGAACGTAAACACTGACATGTCTACCATAACATGTGACAGCAGCATGTAATTGCACGCACTCGTGAATCCCCTTGGAATATCCGAACTTTCCACAATCAGGTCGAGTGTAAATACACCCTGCGCATGCGTGACCTTTGTTCTACTAACTTACTAGGGGTAACTCCCATGTTTTCGGTCACATGTGACGTGCACGTGTTGTCATATGATATTTAGGACCGCCTGCTTGCCTTGCTTCGGCCATTTTCAACATGTGTTGTCCGAATAGAATAAATAATTACGGAATTATACACACTTTCTGGTATAGGTGTCAGAGTTAATATAGATTACAACATTGTTAACATTAATGACTGTGTTAGTTGATTCTTAAAATAAAGTGTATTAAAAAAAATTAGCTACTCGCTCATGCTGAAGGCCGAGGGCGTCCTGACTTGATCCGAACATTAAGTTCATCAAGTCAGGTCTGACTAGAATAGATGTTGCTTACACAACCGTAGAGCCCGAAGCCGCCATCGCCAGCCATATTGGCCACAAGCCGCCGCCAGCCATATTATCTCTACGCCAGCCACATAAAAAAATATCCGCTGCCGGAATTGTCAAATGGCTGAGCCGCAGGCATGGGCTTATATGTCAAGCACAACTTCACTGTGAATCGTAAAGAACTAAACCACATTGCCCATATTGGTATATATATATTCGCAAGGACTCTGCATGGTTGTTATATTATCAGAACACTCGGGCCTCTCAATGTGGAATAGACTATTCCAATTAATGCTTTCATATAATTATCTGAATGGGAGAATCCGTTCAGTGTTGAAAGGGTTAAAGTATAAACTGTTTATTTCGACACGACTTAGTCTCAGACATACCTGGAATTTGTCAATATATGCACATAACTGTAGAAGAGAATAGAAAATAGTTTGAAATATTATATCATTAGGGCCTACTATCGGATTCATCATTCAATGATGCATGCATATATCGCCAGATGCCATGCAGTGATGATATTATCAGTCTGAAGGCGACAAAACTTCCTGGGTCTATAACCGGGGATTAGGAAAATTTCGTAAAAGAAAATACGCTGATTGATAACGTCTCAGCGGGCTGAGCCGCCACATTTCGTCAGCCACGAACGTCGCGACTGAGTCGGCTTAGATAGCTAACCAGCCACGAAATTGGTTGAGCCAGCCGCGAAAACCATTTGTCGTGACTTCGGGGTCTACACACCCGACTGAATTCGTTTCTTTTTCCTGCAGATCTTGGAGATTATTGTCGACCTTGACCACGAAGAATCGAGGAAAAATATTTTTGACAAGACCATAGCGACGTTCGGCGGCATCGATGTGCTGGTATGATAACTGAATATTCTCAGAAACGTGCACACACATTTTGTCTGACAACTCTTCACATAATTGGTTGTGTATCATATAGATTCATTGTGTGTGATATGCATTATACAATATGCATGGTTGTAAAACATGAATTGAACGGTAAACTGCGCATGAAATGTAGATGCATCGTGCACCTTTCACAGCGTGACCAGTATTATATCTGCAAATCCACAAGAGGTTGTACAACAATAATTGGACCGCCATTAAATATCCGACGAAATTGAACAATTCATTTATTCATGACATTAACAATCGGATGAAGTCAAGCAAAATATATGATTGCACATGTATATATCTCTTTTGTGGTTATATTATTAAAGGCATATACCTATAGATAATCTATAGGCCCTATTTATATATATAATGCTGTTCTTATAACATCGGAAACGGACTACCTAACAAAGTCATTTTTTTTTTTGCAACAATGCAACACTTCTTGCAGTTCGGTGGTGATTTGTCGGTGACCTCCCATCATTAAAATATAATATAGAAGTAAGTAACTGTTGGCAGCAAGTTCAATATATATTAACTAATACGATAATTTCTTCCCGGTTGAACTTTTCGATTCAACCATGCAATCAATTGTATGAAGTACAGGTCTTCAACATCGTAACAGTATAGCATTATGATGATACTGCTGGCATGGCAATTCAGTCGTTGATATCATTCGTAAATTTCATATCGTCTTTTCCAGATAAATAACGCCGGCTCTGGGTTTTATTATGATGTGCCCAACACATCTATGGAAATTTTCGACCAGTGTATTGGTATTAATCTCAAGGCACCATTCCACATGTCACAGCTAGCCATCCCACATCTAAAAAGATCCAAAGGTATATCGGTATATCCTGAGTGTCCGATTTCATTCCATGGAATATGGACTATGCAATCCCAAGCTCCATGCGTATAGTTCAGGCCCCCATCAGGACATATCATAGCGAGGGGACTGAAATATGTTTTGCAGCTTGATGCAGTCCCTACAAGAATCGTTTCTCGGCCCATCGGAAAATGAAACCCATGAGAGCTAGGGTGGCGACGCTGGGAACTTGCGAAACCCGGCGAGAGGGTTGTGATGCTGCATGGTAATCGTCACCCTTGTCGAATCGGCTTACCTGATTCAGACGTGTATTCGGTGGAATCGACCGGAAAGTACCGAGGTGTCAGATTGGCGGCATGGGAGACAAGGAAAGCTTCAAACTCAATGCAGCGCCCTCTCCGTTATCACTGCGATATATCACTGCCACAAGGGTTATATTTTTGACATTGCTTTTGAATAAAAAGAAGTTGTTGAACACAACATCTGCAAATATATAGTTATATATTATGACGTCAGTGAGAGGTGGAGGCCTGGTCCATCGTAATCCCAAAATTCATTCAGGTGGTTTTGTATATTAGGCCTACCAGTGACCATAAATTATAGGATATTATAGTAAACGTTGATTATAAATTGCCTTATTTATTGTTTATTTTTCAAAACATAAATATTTCAGGTTGCATTGTGAATATTTCGAGTACAGCTGGGAAACAGGCAGTAAGTTATCACAATAAATCTCCCATTTTCCCATTTTCTCAATATATATACGTAACTATGTTCCGCCTCCAGTAAGAAACCGCGTCGTTGATTGGTCAGAGAGCCGCGCAACATAGCCTATGTTTACGTCTCGAGCCGCCAACAAAAGGGAAACCAAGACAACCGTTTCATCGTCTCTCGCTGGCTTGCTTTTTTCATGACGTCATTTACGTTGAACAACGTTATGGCGAGAGCGATAGGAGATTTTGACATTTTCTGGTGATCATTCTTCGGAATAAATGTTAAATTTCTAAGATAAAAAATTATCAGGACTGTCGGCAGAACATATACCGGTACGTTATTGTGGTGGACGGTAACATGGTGTGACATTGACGGCTTGAGGCGTATGTTCAACCGAGTCGCGAAGCGACTCGGTTGAACATAAACTCCAAGCCGTCAATGTCACACCATGTTACCGTCAATCCACCACAATAACTTCCTCTTGGGTGAGTTGATTCCGTCTGCATGCATGGCGCACCACTTGGTTTTGCGTACAATAGGCGTTTTGTGGCACATTTGTATATGTCTGTAACTATATTTAAAGTGATGTGAAACACTCCGGTCGGGTGATCAAATAGAAATGTAGATTAATCTTGTTCAAAGCAGGGGGGGGGGGGGGGTCGGAAAAAAAATTCAGGCACGTATGGCATTTTTTCCCTTTCGATCATTTTTTGTACCCACCCACCCCCACCGCCAAATTTTTTTCCGTTTTCGGCAGTTTTTTCCGACCATTTTTTGACACCCACCCCCCCTTTTAACACTAAAACAGAGATTTGCGGGGGGGAAATTCACTGTAAACAGCTGTATATGAATTTATGTGCATACTATTTATCATGGATGTTAACATGCACATGTAAATAGGAATGAGTCATTTTGAGGTCATTCGGCCAAAAAAACATGGCTGCCAGCGGCCATCTTGGATTTCAAAATTTGCAACAAAATACAACACGATAACTGCCTGCAGTCAGTTTACCAGTTAGAATTACATTATTTCTCTCATTCAAACTGATTCAAAGTGGCTTTGACGCCCAACTCATTGCCAAAACACTAAAATAACAAGCAGGAAATTTCTTTTTTAGTTGCGGAAAAAATTGCTTGTTGGTAGCTTTGACCACCCACCCACCCCGGCATACGTGCCGGAAGAAATTTTTTCACCCCCCCCCCCCTGTTCAAAGTAGGTATTTTTACAAATATTATGTTCAAATTAACAATAAACACCGTCATTCTTGTATACATATTAATTAAATGCAGTGACTCTCGATGGCGAAATCATTTTCGTCAGTTTATCGCCGATTGATGCGTCCCGAATCGAGTAGTAAATATTTACAATTGAGCGTTGTTCAGACGATGTTTTAGTCTATTGAGTGGTATAGTCGATTTGCTTCAGATTTACGGCGATGTTAGTATAGCTGAAGGGGTCACTCTCACCAAAAAAAGTGCTGAAGGGTACACAGGATTTTCAAAATGTACTGAAGGGTACACAGGGTTTGAAATGTCGTTCTAGAGGACATTCAGTTTTCGTATCTGCCATGATTTCTGTTAGAGAATAATTGTTTACGTTCCAATGAATATTAAAATGTACTGAAAACAAACCGTTAATGGGCGCCAGACATTCATAAACACAATTTAAGTAATGGTGTTCGTGCCGATCACAAACCCTGTGTACCCTTCAGCACATTTTCAAACCCCGTGTACCCTTCAGCACTTTTTTTGGTGAGAGTGACCCCTTCAGCGTTAGTATAGAATGCTAAATTCTTACAGTTGGTTGGCATAGCTCCTGGATGCTATCTGATCAGTTTAACGTACCCGAACAAGTACATAAATACGCGCGCCGCGTGTATACTGTCCTAGAGATTCTGGATAGCTGACATTAACATGGTTGTTTTATTTATAGAATGGGAAATTTTGGGATGATTAAAAGTCGAACTGCGAGCCGGGGGAAGTGTAGTTGGAAATTTCAATTTCGTTTATTGTCCTTTTATACATTATTATGTCAATAATGTTGATTTTTGGTTTGTGACAAGCTATGTGAATTACAAATAAAAGAAATGAAAAAGATAATTTGTAAGTTTTATATTTCAACTTTTATAGACATTTTTCGTTCTGCAGCCCACTGGGGATTGTTGTCGGAGACGGCGGAGTCGGCCGCCGGTTCGTTAATTAGGTGCTGGTTGTTATTGTTATTTTAACGGAATTCTGAGTTGGTCTTTCGCGAAATCAGTATATTTTATATTCTATAATTACAATCATGGGTATATGATATATTATCTTGAGCGCGTTACCATTTCTGATTATGGTTTTCTTGTATGTCTTTAATTACGTTCATTACAGTTCTCAGGAGCGGTGGTTTACAGCTTGTCGAAGGCTGCTTTAGACCATCTGACCCGCATTCTCGCAGTTGGTAAGTCTATACCGAATGTGCGTTCTCTGTAATAGTGCAGCGGCCAGACGCCAAAAACTGGTCGGGTACCCCTCCCCACGGTAGAACAAGTTGAAACCATTTTTTTTTTTAAAGGAAAAATATATAGTGTTCAGGAAAATGATAGTGAAATATAACGGAATCGGTGGTGGCTGTTGTCTTTGTTGTGAGTAACTGATTGAAGTGTTTCTGTCGAGTGAACATGCATGGTCAGAAAGCTCACCCTGTAATATTATGTAGACTATTTCGTTGGCCTAGATACAAACAGAAAAGGGAAGCGGTCCGTCGTCGGGTCTATAATAACCTTCTGCGTGAATATAGGAGGTTCATTATAATATATTTACATACTAAGTGTGATCATCACTAAATCCAGCATTCCGATTGTAGTTAGGGAGCCCGCATATGTTCTATTTACACTTTTGCGTACAAAATGTTTGAACCCCTAAAGTTGGTACCTATAATGGAACATTCTGAAAAACCGATTTCTTAAGTTGCGCATTCCTGGGGTTTAGGGGCTGCTAAACCCCAAAAAGTGCCAAAAATCACTTCTATTTACACTTCCGCGTACATCGATGAATTTTGGTTTGATGATACTCCTAAGTGTACTCATTAAGAAAACACAACTTAAGAAAGGGATTTTCCTGGGGTTTTCAGATAAGAAAGGGGGTCCCATGCTGAACCCCAAAACGTGATTTTTCACTTTTTTTTTACACTTTCGCGTACATCCATAATTTTTGGTCTCAAAGTACTTTGATATATACTAATTATAAAAACACAACTTAAGAAGCAACTTTTCCTGGGGTTTTAAGATAAGAAGGGGGTCATCGGGTCACCCCTCAAAACGTAAAAAAATCACTTTTATTTACATGATTGCATTTGTCCAACGTGTGTGTATGTGCGTACATCCCTTGTACGTTGCACTATTACAACCAATACATCCCTAAATCGATACGATCAACTTAAGAAATATATATTCATGTCGTTTTCTGATAAGAACGAGACTTGTTACACCCCACAACCCGATCCATTTTCTAGAACTATAATGAGCCAGTTTTATGAAAATTATAGCGGGAAAATCTAGTAAAATGTATACAAATGTATATATTTTCGTGAAGCTAAGACATAATGACACTTTTTTGGGCCAAAATTTAGACTCATCATCCAAGATGGCCGCCAAAATGGCTGCCGGAAGTTGAAAATATGACATTTTTTCACAATTATCTTCTAGATCAATTCATGCTGTTTGGAACTGGTTGAGTAATGCAACTTTATTTTGTGTTTTGTATATTAACTGATCATTGGATCAATTAAATATGCAATTATTGGGGTCCTTACCCCTTCCGATCCTTCAAACATTTGATTGTACAGAATGCGGTATAAAATTTCACACAAAAAAAATCACAATTGGGATTCTAGTCATATTTCAACAAGAAATTAACAGAACTTTGTAATGTGAGTGAGGCTTATCATCATTACCTATGCATATTCCAAATCACTGGAACCAAAATTCTTACTTTGGCTCAAAATGGCTGCCAATATGGCCGCCAAAATATGGAAAATGGTAAATATTACACCAGCGTGTCCTGCAATCGCTTACAAGTTGTGTTGATGTATAAAATGGGCCATTCTGCATTCTATACATTGAATGCTAACATGTCTGATGCACCATGGTTAATTGTTCTATTTTCACCACTGACATCGTCAAAAATATTGGACTTTTCTCTAAAAAACTTGACATAAATATTGGCAAAATTCAGTTTTCAGGTTTGAACCATTTTTTCAGGTAAAATATAACTATCTTTGGATTGAAAGGTGTTTATTGTTTTGGTCTATCTTAAATGTGTCACACTACAGTGTTTATAGACTAAATTTCTCAAAGCTCAAGATGGCTTCCAAAATGGCAACCAAATTTGTAAAATGCAAATTTTTTACATATATCCCGAACATTCTCTGCATTATCCGAAAAGATAGCAAATTGTGACTCACTTGGTTATTATACGTGTTAGTTAATTAACTGACAACTACATGTTCTATTCCCAGTTGTCCCAGTTCCGTATGGGGCATGATAAATTCATTTTAAAGTATGTAATTTGCCGAGAACCTCTTTTGTGATTTTGGCCATATTTATTGAAAGGAAATGGGCAGAACTTTGAGACAGAACTGAGATGGACCATAATCTTTGGCTATTCTGGTCCATTGTGATAAAAAAAATGTCTACAGGATACAGTGTGGATGCCAAGATCGTAGCCATGGAGTTACTCTGTGATCATATGTGAGGTGAATAGGTATACATGGAGTTATCGTATGTCATGACTGATGTGAGTAGGTATACAATGAGTGACTATATGGTTATAAGTGGGTTGTCCATGGTAATATGCATCTAGGTATTAAAGGGAGAGGTCATGGTCAGGTGTGAGGTGAATCGGTATGCATGGAGTGACTGTATGGTGTATGGTTGTGTAAATCCAGTACGGGTGCATCCGGTGTGCCTGTATGGTCATTGGTGTGGTGTATGGATATATCTACATGGTCATCTATGTGTTGATTATGTATATATGGAGTGACTGTAAGGTCATGGGTGGGATGTACATGTGTTGTCTGTATGATCATGGATGGGGTGTGTGGATAAATAGGTAGTGATTTTATGGTTATGGGTAATGTGTATAGGTATACATGGAATGAATGTACGGTCATGATTGAATATGAATACCTGGAGTAAGCTGGTGGACATTATCGAGCGTGTGGGTACATAGGGAGTGTCCTTGTGGTAACGAGTGGGATGTATATTTATATATATCGTGGATGTATTATCATTGGTGGGTGTATAGGTCTTAGCTGTATTATCATGGATGGCGTGTATGATTATACAGTGAATTGCTGAATTGTCATGTGTGAGGTGTATATGCAAGTATGGATTGTTTGAGTGGTCGTATGTGCGGGTTTTTTGTATATCTGGAAGGGCTGAATGGCCATTAGTGAGCGTTACATGTATACCTGGAGTGAATCTATGGTCTATGGTGGGCTGCATACGTATATCAAGTGGTTATATGACTATGTATGTCGAATAGGTATACATGTAGTGAATCTATGGTTAATGGTGAGATGAGTACATGTAGGTATACAAGTAGTGACTGTATGATCATAAATATAATGAACATCTATACCGGGGGTGACAGCCGTATGCGTATACATGTACCTGGTGTTCCTGTTTGGTGACTCGTGTCGGTATCGTCATGTGTAGCACAGTGTAGGTTATACCAGTACACACACGTGTTGCTTCATTGTCATGGGCGAGGGATATGTGTATATAGCGAGTGGCTATATGGCCATGGATGAGGTGCATATGCATACATGGAGTGACTATACTGACATGGCTGTGGTGTATTAGTATATCTTGAGTGGCTATTCGGCTATGGTATGACAAATAGGAATACATGGATTGACATGGCCACTGTTGGGGTGAATATGAATACAAGGATTGACCATGATCGTGTATGAATGTTTTGAATAGGTACACACGGGGTGACTATATGGCCATAGGTCAGGTGAAGGAGTATACCAGGTAACATGGGTGAGGGTATGTGTATGAAGCGAGTGACTATATGGCCATTGGTGATGTGCATATGTATACCGGAATGACTTTATGGTCATTGTTGTGGTGTTGATGTATATATTGATTGTCCATTTGACCATGCGTTGGAGAATAGGTATACAGGGGATGACCTTATGGCAAATGGTGAGATGAATGGGTATACATGGAGTGACTATATGGTTATGGGTCATGTTTAGGAGTATACCCGGTGTGCCTGCATTGTGACGCGTGGCTGTATGGTCATCCGTGGTCATGGGTCAGGTGTACATGTATACAGTGGGTAACTATATTGTTATGTCTGTGGTGTTTATGTATATATGTAATGACTGTGTGTTAATGGGTGGCTATCGCTTTCCAAGATATGACAAGACCTATCTATTGATTAACATATCCTTGAGTTATTGTGGAAAGCGATAGCCACTCAAGGTACACATGTACAACCCACCCATTACCCCAGTCACTCCATATGTACATAAACACCACACAAATGACAACATAGTCACCCACTTTATACACGTACATACAGCCATACTTGGTTATACCCGTACATACCACAAATGACGATACAGCCACGAGTCACCATGCATGAACACCTACACCCGACCATATAGTCACTCTATGTATACATATTCACTACATTCACGATCATACAGTCACTCAATGTATACATATTCACCTCACATGGACCATACAGCCACTACATGTATACCTATTCGCCATACCCATGACCATGGAGTAAATCCAGGTTTACATCACCAATGATGAGCCCTTCCAGATATACCAATATCCGCACATACGACCACTCATAAGTTCCATACTTGCCATACTCATACACGCCATCCATGATAATAAATCTACTCCCCATACACCACCAATGATAACACATCCACAACATATATAAATATACGCCCCACCGTTACCAACAGGGCACTCCCTATATACCCACACACCATCCATGACCATAAAATAAATCCCTGTATACCTATTATCCTCATCTATGGTCATAACTCCCTGGCTACCATCTTGGCTTCCACCCTGTATCCAGTTGATAAATTTTTATCATAATGGGCCAGAATACCCACATATCATGGTTCATCTCAGTTCAGTCTCAAAGTTCTGCCCATTTCCTTTCAATAGTATGGTTCTCCGCAAAATTCCATACTGCAACTTTAAAATGAATTTGTCATGCCCCATACGGAACTGGGAAATAGAACATAATAGAACGTAGTTGTCAGTTAATTACATTGTAACTAACACGTACAATAACCAAGTGAGTCACAATTTGCCACTTTTTTCGGATAACGCAGAGAATAATGTTCGGGATATGTTAACTTTTAACTTTTTACAAATTTGGTTGCCATTTTGGAAGCCATCTTGAGCAATTTAGTCTATAAACACCGTAGTGTGACACATTTAATATAGACCAAAACAATAAACACATTTCAATCCAAAGATAGTTACATTTTACTTGAACAAATGGTCGAACCCCGAAAAGTTAATTCCTATTGATATTTATGTCCAATATGTCTGGTAAATGTCAGTGGTGACAATAGTAAAAATGATCCATGGTGCATCAGACGTGTTAGTATGCAATGTATAGAAAACAGATTAGCCAATTGTGTACATCAACCACAACTTGGAAGCGATTGCAGGACACCCTGGGGCAATATTTACCATTTTCCATATTTTAGCGGCCATTTTCGCAGCCATTTTGAGCCAAGGTAAGATTTATGGTTCCAGAGATTTGGAATATTCATAGGTAATGATATGCCTCACTTACATTACAATGTTCTTTTCATTTCTTGTTGAAATATGACTAGAATCCCAATTGTGATTTTTTTGTAAAAGTTTGTACTCCGTTCTGTAAAAGCGAATTATTGAGGGATCGGAAGGGGGTAGGACCCCAATAATTGCATATTTAATTGCTCCAATGATCAGTTAATATAAAAAACACAAAATAAAGTTGCAATACTCAACCAGTTCCAAACAGCATGAATTGATCTAGAAGATATTTGTGAAAAAATGTCATATTTTCAACTTCCGGCAGCCATTTTGGCGGCCATCTTGGATGGTGAGTTTCAATTTTGGCCCAAAAAAGTGTCATTATGTCTTAGCTTCATGAAAATATATACATTTGTATACATTTTACTAGATTTTCCCGCTATAATTTTCATAAAACTGGCTCACTTATAGTTCTAGAAAATGGATCGGGTTGTGGGGGGGGGGGGGGGGGGGGGTAACAAGTCTCGTTCTTATCAGAAAACGACATGAATATATATTTCTTAAGTTGATCGTATCGATTTAGGGATGTATTGGTTGTAATAGTGCAACGTTCCAGGGGTGTACGTACATATACACACGTTGGACGAATGCAATCATGTAAATAAAAGTGATTTTTTACGTTTTGAGGGGTGACCCGATGACCCCCTTCTTATCTTAAAACCCCAGGAAAAGTTGCTTCTTAAGTTGTGTTTTTATAATTAGTATATATCAAAGTACTTTGAGACCAAAAATTATGGATGTACGCGAAAGTGTAAAAAAAAGTGAAAAATCACGTTTTGGGATTCAGCATGGGACCCCCTTTCTTATCTGAAAACCCCAGGAAAATCCCTTTCTTAAGTTGTGTTTTCTTTATGAGTACACTTAGGAGTATCATCAAACCCAAATTCATCGATGTACGCGGAAGTGTAAATAGAAGTGATTTTTGGCACTTTTTGGGGTTCAGCAGCCCCTAAACCCCAGGAATGCGCAACTTAAGAAATCGGTTTTTCAGAATGTTCCATTATTGGTACAAACTTTAGGGGGTCAAACCTTTTGTTCGCAAAAGTGTAAATAGAACATATGCGGGCTCCCCAACTATTGGTCGGCGCCCACGTGGCTAGTTGCAATTATTTCTCGGTGAATGCGCAACAGCTAATAACTGCAGCCTCATAACAACATCGACACGTCATTGGGTTTGGAAAGACGAACGCGTAATGTTTTGGGCGCATTTGGACTCGCACAGGATTGACTTAAATTAAATCATCAGGTTTCAATATAAAGAAATTGTTCCTGTTTACTTTTGCCAAGGGTGCTATATGGGTTATTTGGGGCTGGTTTTGTCACGATACACTTTTCGATTTAAATACATTTACAAAAGTGGCTTTTTCGCTAAATGTATATAAATATAAGGATTAACTGTCATGTGGACTGTTTTTATGGAGATGTAACCGTGAGGTAAGTGGTCATAACTTGTATGTAAAACGATTCGGGTTTTACACAAGTTATGACCTCTTACCTCACGGTTACATCTCCATAAAAACAGTCCACATGACAGTTAATCCTTATATATATGTACATTACATCTCCATCTCGATTTTTTCTGTCGCCTCCGCTTCAATAACATACAGAAAGCACGTTACAACTCCGTTTTGTCACAATCATGTCAACGACCAAACGCACACCACAACGCGGAAACGGTTGGTCAGTGTGTGTATATTGCTCCCCGAACAATACATATTTATGTTAACGACATGCGTAAAACACGCACTTAACCAATATTTCAGTCCTACAAAGTCGACGTCGATGCATGTTTATTTATAGCTGTTAAATTATCAATAAAATATATTGTTGTTATTGTTGTTGTTGTTGTACCTGTGGGTCTTGAAGCCTGGACACGTCTTTGGTAACTTAAACAATTTCTCCGGGCCCAATTTTCAGCAAACGAGTCATATTGGGCCCCATTAGAATCAACTTGGAAATTTGATTAAGTTGTTTAGTAATTTTTTTTTTTTACCTAAAACGTGTTTGGGGAGGGTAGTAAAATTCCGGTATCTCGCAAACCTCGTTCTCCAGAAACAGGACCAACGACGTGTATGAGAGTATTACTCCATATACATATATTTTGTAGTTTGGAAATTCTGTCTGTCTGTCTATCTGTCTGCATGTCTGTCTGTCTGTGTGTGTGTGTGTGTGTGTGTGTGTTTGAGAGAGATAGGGTGTGTGTGTGTGGGAGGGTGTGTGAGGGTGTGTGTGTGGGGGGGGGGGGGGTGTGAGGGAGGGTGTGTGTGTGTGTGTTATAGACTCGAAAACTGCTAGACCGATCCGACTCGAATTTGGTATGTAGGCCTACTTTGATCCCGGGAACAATATGGGCGAGTCAAATTTCACGTGCGACCGTGTTCTTGACCTTGACCTCGCTCATATACGCTCACATAAATTATAGGCATGTTTCTGGACCTCGACCGATCCGACTCAAATCTCGTACCGGTATGTAGTCTCAAATGTCGTATGTATACATCCCGGGAACAATATGGGCGTGTCCAATTCCACGTGCGATCGTGTCCTTGACCTTGATCTCGCTCATATAGGCATGTTTCTGAACCGATCGAACAAAAGTTCGGGCACGTTGGCTAGTATTATATATATGTGAGAGAAAGGAACACCGAGCTGTTGAACAAATGTCTTTTTGTTTTGCAGATTTGGCAACGAGTGGAGTTCGTGTGAATACGGTGAGGTGAGCCTTAGAGAATATGTCGCTTTAAGGGGGGGGGGGGGCATAATTAATGGACTCTGATATTTTATCACTGAACCATAAGTGAATGTATGTTTGCTTCCTGTGATCGCCAGTATATTAAAGGTACACAATCCGATTCGATGGTCCCCATATCATCAGATTCCAACAACAACAACAACAGTTCTTGAAATGCCGCTTAATTCAGCTATCAGAATCGATTAATTGCCAAAACATAATGCTAACCACTGTCAACTACAAAAAATCGCCCAAAATGTGTTTTATATATATCAACATTTTGTTCAACGCAATTTGGTTTCGAGAGTATGTCGGTCGGCATTCGTTTTCTAGGCCGCCAAATATTCGAGGTGGTGAAAAATACAGATTTCAAAACTCGAAATTTGATAACTCTGAACTTTTGATGGTTGGGTTCCTCGTCTCAAATCTAATATTTTGTACTCCCGAAGCCAAAGAAATAGTAATTTAAGGCGTTAATCGGATTATGTATCTTTAACAACAATACTTTAGGTGTCATGTCCGAAACAAAGATTGAATATATCTTTAGGTTACATATTGCTACCAAATTTTCACACTCGTTTCCGAGTTTTAAATGCTATATACTTATAAATGAATACTATAATTCATCACCATTTGGAACGTCTGTGTCTCAGAAAGTACCCACCGAGAAATAGAAAACAGTTGAAATCATAGACATATTTCCCCCGTTATGGCTCCCAGAATGCAGCAGAATTCAAACTAACAAATTATTTTCATCAATGTAAGAACACGCGTCGTTATTTCAACAAAACCCAATTAACATGTTCACAGTTTATTACACCGAAAAGTTGATAATACAATGTTTTGGAGCTTCCTCTTTAAAATGGTATATTATATGTGACCCGCCATATCAAATCCAGTCGTAAGTCGGGATTTTTTTTACCCTGTGCCAATGCATTCTCTTATATAGAATATAGACCATAGGTCGCCTCGCATATATAAGAGAATGCATTGGCCTAACAATTTTTTACAATTTTAATAATTTTTTCTTGTATTCTTTAACAATTTTATAATTTCACCCATACAGAGCCCCAGACAAACATGAGCAGACGACACTCTTCTATATGCTTCTATATATGTTGTTAGGCCAATGCATTCTCTTATATATGCGAATAGGTCGCCTCGCATATATAAGAGAATGCATTGGCACAGGGTAAACAAAATCCCGACTTACGACTGGATTTGATATGGCGGGTCACATATGGTATATAAAATGCTCTGGGGGTTCAAAAATTAAGTGGGGGTTTAATGGTTCGCGAATAGATCAAGTCTGCAAATAGCGTGTCTGTCATTTGCAGAATGAGGTCCCCAGAGGGTGAATTTAGTGATGCTATCCCGCATAGCGGGCTAGCATCACCAAATTCACCATCTGGAGACCTCATTCTGCTTAGGCCTCATCTTCTGGGAAGTATCTATAGTAACAAATTAACATTGTTTTTAGTTACGTTTTCCCTTCTGGGAAGTTTCTATATCCCCCCAATTTGCAGAAGATAAAATTCATAATCGAGGTGCCCAATGGGTGAACATCACCAATTTCAACTGGGGAACTTCAATCTGATCGTAGGTCTACCTTAGAGGGCCTAAGCAGAATGAGGTTCCCAGAGGGTGCGTTTGGTGATGCTAGCCCGCTATGCGGGATAGCATCACTAAATTCACCCTCTGTGGACCTCATTCTGCAAATGACACGTCACAGATCCACAGTTCAGACCTCTTTCATTGGCTTTAAATTTGTCATCAGGCCTCAAATTATGATGCTGGACATTTTGCAGAATGAGGTTCCCAGAAGGTGAATTTAGTGATGATACCCCGCACAGCAGGCTAGCGTAACACAATTCACCCTCTGGGGACCTCATTCTGCAAATGACACGTCACAGACCCACAGTTCAGACCTCTTTCATTGGCTTTAAATTTGTCATCAGGCCTCAAATTATGATGCTGGACATTTTGCAGAATGAGGTTCCCAGAAGGTGAATTTAGTTGATGATACCCCGCACAGCAGGCTAGCGTAACAAAATTCACCCTCTGGGGACCTCATTCTGCAAATGACACGTCACAGACCCACAGTTCAGACCTCTTTCATTGGCTTTAAATTTGTCATCAGGCCTCAAATTATGATGCTGGACATTTTGCAGAATGAGGTTCCCAGAAGGTGAATTTAGTGATGATACCCCGCACAGCAGGCTAGCGTAAAAAAATTCACCCTCTGGGGACCTCATTCTGCAAATGACACGTCACAGACCCACAGTTCAGACCTCTTTCATTGGCTTTAAATTTGTCATCAGGCCTCAAATTATGATGCTGGACATTTGCAGAATGAGGTTCCCAGAAGGTGAATTTAGTGACGATATCTCGCACAGCAGGCTATCGTAACAAATTCACCCTCTGGAGACCTCATTTTGCATGGCAGGTTTAAGTTCCCAGATGGTGAAGATGGTGATGTGCACCTAATGGGTACCTAGATTATGCATTGTGTCGTCTGAAATTTGTTGGTATAGAGAAACTAAACTAAAAAACAAACTTTCTAAAGAAAAAAAAACTTGTTAATTTGATAATAAAGATACTTTCATGCAGAGAAGACGATTCCTAAGCAGAATGAGGTCTCCAGAGGGTGAATTTAGTGATGATAACCTGCTATGCGGGATAGCGTCACTAAATTCAACCTCTTGGGACCTCATTCAGCAAATGACAACACACTAAACTCAGGCTTGCTTAGAATATGAGACTTTCTCTCCAAACTTAGGAATAAAGAAGAGAAGAATAGTTCCAGAAACCAGATTATTTTTTTGTCATTTTTTATAAAAAAAAATTGTCATTTTTTATAATTTTTTTGTCATTTCTTATAATTTTTTTGGTCATTTTTATACTTTTTACATTAATTATAAAAAAACTAATATATAATTTGTTAGGCCAATACATTCTCTTATATATGCGAGGCGACTCATGGTCGACTTGCAATATATAAAAGAATGCATTGGCACATGGTTTACCACCATTATGTGATGGGGTGCCACAGTGTCCTGGGCCCGCAAACAAAGTACCCTTCCTTGCTCACCATATGTTGAGGCGTGTTTAATTGTCATGCATATTTGGTCACATACCATTATACCCAACAGTTGTCTATTAAATCATGTATGCATGCGATGGTTTGGTTTTATATTTCCAGCCCTGGTGTTGTTAAAACTGACTTTCATCACAACGCTGGGATGACAGATGACAAGTACAAGGCAGTGAGTAGTATACAAGGCAGTGAGTAGTATACAAGGCAGTGAGTAGTATACAATGCAGTGAGTAGTATACAAGGCAGTGAGTAGTATACAAGGCAGTGAGTAGTATCATTTTGATTTCGACTCTGGCAGCGAGTGGAGCGAACAAGTCAGATTTTATTTGGCTTAATTAGTTCCTCGTTGTCAGAGCGTCAACACGAGTGAGTTGTGCGGTCGCGACTTCGGTTGTATCTGCCCTCGTGCTGACGCCAGACTGAGATGGTTTTGGATTAGGCTCAGGACGGATTATGGAGCTAATCCCTGACGCCGCGTTGGCTGCTATACAGAGAAGCCGGTTAGTGGACGCTGTAAGTTGGTCTCTCCAAGCTAACAGGGGCTCTCTGGTTCTCTGTGTAGAATTCCGGACAGAAGTGGTTCAGCCGTCTAGAGTCATAGCCGGCGGGTCGAAGTTGTCTGAGAGACGCCCAGACGACTCGACCTGCATGGAGACTGACGACATAGTACCAGCTAGCAGGGACTCCGTGGATCTGCCGGAGGTCCCTGCTGTCGTCGTCGAGGCTAGCGGAGACAGGGACGTGGATACCACCCCAGATGTTCCTGCCGCCAGCTTCGACGTAGAACTGGACAGTTTTCCACCTCGGACACCGGAATTCCATCTAATCCCGGTGTCCCCCAGCTCTACCACCACTAGCAACAACACCAGCGCCAACACCAGCAGGCAATCCACCTACTCCGTCAGGTCGCATGCTGAACAAGAGGAGATGGAGGCCATGTCCCTTAAGTGTAAGGATGTCGCCGAACAGGATAAAATGGGAGCAGCACTTAGGGCCTGGTTCGATAGCGGGACCGCCGCAGCGGTTGCTCGAAATCAAGCGCTCTGGCACGATTCTGACTCAGACACAACAACAACCACAACAGCAGCTACATCTAATCGAAGAAAAAAGAAAGCAAAGAAATCCAAAAAAAAAAAAATAGATCATTTTCATTTTCACCTCACCAATCTCATGTTAATGTAAAACCATAACATGTATTCTATTAAATTTCAAGTGGGTTGTAGGAAAGGGGTGCCGCCCCTTTCAAATCTTCCCGGGTTAAATCCCAAACCCCTCAGTATATTTTGATTTCGATAATATACGTTTTATGTTGCATGGATTTTCTAAACCATCGATCTATATTTAATATATCATATTCGTCGATGTCTAAACTAACCAGACTGGACGTCGCCTCGGTGCTAAAATGTTTCACATCCATTTCGGTGGGAAAATGAGATAACCCTATACCGTTCGAATCCGCGCGGTATTTTCTGCCTGAAAAAAAAGAAGATATTGAGTATATATACCAGATATGAATGAGAGGATATGAAAATATGTTCCATATCCAGTATTAGTTTTTATGTCAGTGCTGTATTGTTCTATCTCTACGGTGGGCCAATGAATTGATTTATTTTGTACCACGTGATCGCATACATATCAGGCTATAATGTTCTATCTCGAACCGACAATGGTAAGCAATGGGAACCAAGAAACCATAATCAGAAATGGTAATGCCACCAAGATCATATTATTACACATAAATATAAATTATAACTACACCTTTTACCGCATTCGGTGTAGCACTACAGCTTTTAATCTGACCCAATTTTTTTTTTATATCTATTTATAAAACGCCCATAGGACCACAGATTTCTATAATTTGTAGAACAGTATACATGGTGGCGTTAATGAAATGATTGACAGGGCATTGGCCCATTCGCAGCAGATCAGTGAAGGCCACATTATTTTCCCCAAGAACGATAATCCGAGAAGTTGCGATTGATTATGCCCCTATGCACACGCGTAAGACTAAAACCATACTTATTTGACAACCATACTTATACAAGAAAACCATAGTCAGAAATGGTAACGGCCCCCCCCCCCAAGGTCATATTATTAACCATAAATATAAATTATAATATAAAATATATTGGTTACATGAATGCACCACCTCAGAATTCCGTTAAACAAATAATCCTTCAAATTATAAAAAAAAACTACGGCTTATTACTTCAGGTTTTTCATTCACCAAACCAGAAAGCTTCTAAATGCGGATAAAAAATTATGTTCCCGCCATAAAATCTTTAAGTGTGCATGGCCCAGCCATTGTTCATACCTAAACATCGAACGCAATTAACGCGGTCATACTAGTTACCAGCTGCAACTATAAGACATCCAGCGAATACACACCCCACGAAAACCCGAAATGTGTTGTCCTGAGAGATATCCCATCGCTATAGCTCAATTTGACACGGCCAGATTAGCCTTTCTACAATATCCTAAAACAATAAAGCTTCTCAAATCATCGGCATAGTCAATAGAACTTTCACGAACTTGGACATTCCAACTACAGCTTTTATCGGACTCGGGGTCGCGGTACAACTTTAACGCGTCCCAAAATAACCGGAAAAAAACAATTATCTATCTATAAAATACCCATAGGACCACAGATTTCTAAGATTTGTAGAACAGTATACACCGGTGGCGTTAATAAAGGCGCCAATATGCCTGGCTGGAAATAGTGCTTTCGTAAGATTCTAGCTGAATTCTGCTTACTAGTAGGCCTTAACTGCTATGGGAGACCTATGGTCAGATTGGTGTTCCCTATTTGAAGTTAGAGATGTTCACCCATTGGTCACCTCGATTATGCATTTTATCTTCTGCGATAAAGAAACTTGTAGGGAAAAAAGTAACTATAACAATCTTAATTTGAGACTATAGATACTTCCTAGCTGTGCAGGATAGCATTACTAAATTCACCCTCTGGGGGACCTCATTCTGCAAATGACAGACACACTATTTGCAGGATTGGATTCCAGAGTAATCAATGTTCTAATAAGCGATGTCACTGGGTTGCGGCCGTATTGGATTCATCCAGCTCCGGTCCGTGGTTTAAAATATTCTTCCAGTCCCGGTTTCGTGCCACTGGTCCAAGTTTTGGAGTAGCATTTCCATATATGGACCTTCTGAATTATTCATGACTTCCATATATGGAATGCTGCTCCAAAGCTTTTACCTGTAGAACTAGTATAGAATCACTCAACCGGACCTGTTGTGTCCAATATGACCGCGAGTTAGTGACAGGGCGTATTATATTGTTTCAGTATCTAGAGAAACAGGAGAAACTACAGCCTCTCTCTGGTGCAGGGACTGCCGATGACGTCGCCAAGGCAATCAAGTACCTCGTGTCCGATGAATCGGCCATGGTTACCGGGATAGATATTGTTGTGGATGGTGGACGATTGCTCGTACAAGACTGTTGATTGCGAATTCACATTTGGAAAAAATAAATACCACTGCGAACAACCACGAATAATAAAGAAACTATAATTATATAATAGCTCACATGATTCTTATTTTTCTTTTCTGCAGATAGATATAATTGATATTATTTCCCGAAATAAAAATTTGAACTTGCTGCTTGAATAAGAATTTTATTTTTAATGTCAAAATGCCCAAAAGACATATTATGGTAGACATATAAGCCGGCGACAGATCAGACGAAGAGGCAGTCATACATATAATTAAGAAACAAAACACTTAGTAAACAAAATATATATATTGTCAAATAACAATTAAATCAAACCGTGAATTAATTTTACTTCATTCATGAATGCAGTTAGCGTATATTGAGATGCCAACTCGGGTTCGAACTATTTTCAATGATCCCGAAAACAAGCCACGTGTGAAAAGGGACGCAATTGTATGGAGTTTGACTGTCAATCAAGACTTGCAGGAATATACCATTACAAAGAAGGGGACTATCGTTTTAAACCAGATGAATTGCACTTAAGTGCAAATGAATTACACTTAAGTACAAATCGAATCATTATTTGCATTTTCAATGATCCCGAAAACAAGCCACGTGGCAAAAGGGAAGCAATTATATGGAGTTTGACTGTCAATCAAGACTTGCAGGAATATTCCATTTCATTTGCACTTAAGTCTAAATAAATCAAAAATGTGAAGACGACTTGCCATACTTATTGGCCACATTTCTACTTATTGGCCGACTTTGTTTTCTTCTTGACTGTTTTTTCCACTTATTGGCCAACTTTTTGTTACTTATGATGGAGGCAGATTTCTGCCGAATAACCTAGCTAATTAATAATAATATGAGTTACAACAGTAAAGTTTGAAGACAAAATTATTTAACTCTGTGTGCGTTATATAATTTGTCTTCAAACATTTCAGTGATAACTAATTAACTATTTCTGTATTATATATATACTCATTGACGAGTAGTTCCCTTATTTATCATTTCTGTACTGTATACTGATTGACGAGTAGTTCCCTTAGAAAATGATTATATAATAAATCAAAAACCACCATCGTTTGTTTTAAAGGTACGCAATCTGATTTGATGGTCCCCATATTATCAGATCCAAACAACAACCAGATTTTTTTTAAATGCCACTCCAGTTATCAGAGTCGATTAATTGCCCAAAATTAATGCTAACCACAGTCAATTTAGTATAAAATTGCCCAAAACCTGTTATTTATCAACATTTTGTTCAACGAAATTTTGTCGGTTTGTCAAATATCTGACACAAACAAGCCACTTGATTTTAGAGTAATCCATCTTCATCCGCAATTTGGTCCGAGACCGTCTTCTCGTCTACATTTTACAGGGCCACTGAAATGATCGATGGTGAAAAATAATAGATTTCAAAAATCTAATAACTCCGAACGTTTATGGGTGGGTTCCTCGACTCGAATCAAATATTTTTGGCCCCCGAAACTAAGGAAATATCAATTTGCGATCATTAATTCGGAGTCTGCATCTTTAACTAATTATCTAAACATTTCCCACAATGCATGTGAATTCTTCTACACTTGTATTATAATTTCGTCTGCTCAAATATACTTAGCATCTCTTTAAAGGTACTCAACCCGATAAAACTCCTCTCAATTACTATTTCAATGGCTTCGGGGGTCAAAAATATTTGATTCGAGTCGAGGAAGTCACCCATCAAAGCTCAGATTTGTTAGAAATCGATTTTAGAAATCTATTATTTTTCATTATCGGGAATTCTTCCTGGCCCAGAAGATAGTCAAAAATTCGTTATTATTACCCACTTGATTATAGAGTTATCCATCCTTGTCTGTTTGAATAGAATGTTGGCGTAATATCTCGAGCAGGTTACCAAATTGACGGCAGTTATAAGTACTCATCTCGAGAACATACGAATTTTCAAAAATCAATATCTAATAACTCTGAGCTTTGTTTGATGGGTTCCTCGACTCGAATCAAATATTTTTCACCCCCAAAGCCAAATAAATAGTAATATAGGACCCTCTGATCGGATTGTTGTTGTTGGAATCTGTTGAGATGGGGACCCTCTTTACGGGTTGAGTACCTTTAAATGAATATATATAATAGATCATTGCAATGCATACTTTTATAACTTAAAGGGGTACCGGTACTGTACGCCAAATGTTGTTGTTGGTTGTTATAGTCTCCAAGTCGGAGAATAAGGTAACAATTTTTTCATTATTTGAAAGTCTGTTGAGTACGAAGTAGTGTTACGGATGACAAATTTACCGGAATGCAAAAATACAAATTGTCGTTGTCGAGTAATTTTTGTACAGTTTTCAACCAAATGAATCAAATAAAAGTTATATTATATGCATACTAGTCCCATATAATCATTTAAGTTATTGTATCGTCGCTAGTCAGTGAGTGGCTTGCGTGTTCTCCCCGTATCATCATAATATTTTAAGCGACCGTGTGTGTGATCGGTTTAACAATCCAGTATCCCTTAATTACTTTATTTGATTACGGACATTCGTAATTTAATTGACGCCATTTTATGGCTCCAGTCATAAATTCAATTTATATCAAATTATTAACTTTTAAATTATTAAATTTTAAGATAGCCTATTAACCTGAGCGTTTACACAATACATCTTCGACTCAAATTACTTATGTTTCTATATATTATCGATATTAGATCGTTGTTGTCACCGGAAATTTAATGAAAATGGCGTACAGTATCCCTTTAATGAAGAATCCATTTAGTATAAAGAGGTTTAAACTTAATTGAAACAAGAGTTATTTCTTAACCCTTCTATGACTGGAGCTTCCTGATTTTTTGTGAAAACCCTGTGCCAATGCATTCTCTTATATATGTGAGTCGGCCATAAGGGGCCTCGCAAATATAAGTAGTAATGGTGGGCACTATGGCCCAGTACCCCCCAGACATGGGCACTATGGCCCAGTACCCCCCAGACATGGGCACTATGGCCCAGTACCCCCCCAGACATGGGCACTATGGCCCATGGGCCATAGTGCCCATGTCTGGGGGGGTACTGGGCCATAGTGCCCATGTCTGGGGGGTACTGGGCCATAGTGCCCATGTCTGGGGGGTACTGGGCCATAGTTCCCACCCTGAGGATAGATGTTCCTGTCATTGATGTGACATTTCTGATCGAAAAAATGAAAATGGACTTAGAATTATTTTTTTTCAAAAGGAAAATCTCACTTTGGAAAATATCAATTAGCAATCAAGAGTTTTTCTTTTCGAATATTTGGTGGCCCTGAAAAGGGCCGTTTTATTTTTGTTATAGTTTAGAATCCGCCACATTGAACTTCTTTGTTCGCCAAAACTTCAATTGATTTGTCTCCTCGCCTCATCCATATTTCGCATTCACAATAATGCTCGTGGCAAACGTGTGGGATCCACACTAGAGTTATTGATGACTTGAATCTTGGTGTTGATTTGTAGCCGCCTTTGGTAGCATCAAACATGACGATAGGTCGCTGTATAACAGTCGCCGCTAATTCAACCATCAATCTTGATTCAGCCAAAAGTGGTGTGCGCCGTAAATCTTGTGCCGACGCACCAAGTTCGTCACTCTCTGCGTAGTACAGGTCAACTGCCGCATCTCTCAGAATCATCCATCCATCGGTCGTCCCGTAAACCCCGAGGCTGAGTGCCCTCCAAAGCAGCGATATTTCTTCACCGTACACTGCTTTACAGTATACCCCACCGCCCATTATCTCGTCAAGATCTGTTATGTTTACAGCAGTCATCTTTGAATGTAGAATAAGTCTGAAGATCCGTCTTGAACATATATCACGATTGCGCGGGCGGTAGAGAAAGCACATAATACTTTGACGTTAAAAATGACAAATGCTCCCTGACGTTGTGTTTCTTTTCAGTGCATTATCTGTTAGTTTCACCATTTCGATATGATATAGATTAAATTCATGATAGTATATGCAATTAATTAAGATATTTTAACATATGAATTCATCTTCGTTCATAAACGATGACCAAGTAAAGTTATCAATTGTAATGATGAAGAAAAATGTTCAGTATGTTTTTCTTGTGTTCAGTTTTATGTATAAAATATGTACATTTCCAAAACCAAAAACTAGAAAAACATTCCATATTTGCCTAACGAGGTAACAAATATATCAATCATGTGTACCAAATAATAGATAATGATCTAACGAAATAAAAAACATTTGTTTGATCGCTATGCAATAATGATCAAGAAAAATATGAATGCTGATCCGTCTCTGAAAAAACACAACGCCAGGAAACATTTGTCAATTTTAACGTCAATGCGACATGTGATTTCATTGACGCCCGTGTCAAATGTATAAAAATATTTTCGAATTTGATCAACGTTACATTGCATTGCTATCAAAGATGGATCCGTTAACAGAATTTCTTCAGAGTGAGATATACAGTAATCCTGTTGTACAGAATACATATGCGGCACCACAGTCAACAGGCCAAGCTAATACGACAATGACTATAGGTGGTGATACACTCATTTTAAAAGCGATTTTAGATGAACTGAGATGTCTTCGCAGGGATATTGACGTGAAAACACAAGTAACGCATCAAGAAGTAAAAGTGAATCTTCGTTTCGTTGCAGAAGAGATAGATATACCAATCAGGGTTCATGATGTTCAGAGATCGAAAGAACAGAAACAGATCAAAAAAGAAAAAATATTGGCGGCGAAAGAAAAAGAACCTAAAAGTATCATGAAGCCTTCTACTGAGACAAAAGTCAGATTTCGTCTTCCTTGTAAAGAATCTAAAGATACAGAGAAAAGTGATGAATTCGCAAAAGCTATTGGTTCTCATGGGAAAGATATGTCAAGATATAAGAAAAACACAAAACGATGTTAAAGTCAGATGATAATTTTAAAACGGCCCTTTTCAGGGCCACACACATTTCCCAAAAGGTTACTCTTTCATTGCTGAAAAAAATCAAAAACACGATTGTTCAATTTATATTTTATTCAACAACAAATATTTGCAAGTATATTTTGTTTTAAATTATTCGTGGCGTGATTTTTTCAAAACAAAACATAGGGTACAAAGAACATTATTAGTTCTTAAGCAATGCTAAAAGTTTTTCTTTTTGAAAAAATTGGTTGGTCCTGAAAAGGACCGTTTTTGTTTTTGGCCCTGAAAAGGGCCGTTTTGTATGGCATCAAAGTTCACGCCACGATTTTCTTTTGAGACTTTTGCTTTTGTTCCAACGCTGTTGTTTTTTGCATATTTGCATAACCAGTTTTGCACTGGCGGTTACTTCTTTTGCGTGTCCGGCCCGCATTATCTGGGGTGTTAGCCCTATCGTTCCTCTTAGTATAGACATCAACGGTTCGGGGATTTCGGACATCTTTGAATGCAGAATAAAAATTGTTCACGGCCGTGTTTGAACATATATCACGATTGCGCGGGCGGTAGAGAAATCACATGTCACGTTGGCATTAAAAAATGACAAATGTTTCCGGGCGTTGTGTTTCTTTACAGTGCATTATCTGTTAGTTTTACTATTTCGATATGTTATAGATTAAATTCATGATAGTATATGCAATTAATTAAGATGTTTTAACATATGAATTCATCTTCGTTCATAAACGATGACCAAGTAAAGTTATCAATTGTAATGATGAAGAAAAATGTTCAGTATGTTTCTTGTGTTCAGTTTTTATGTATAAAATATGTACAATTCCAAAACCAAAAACTAGAAAAACATTCCATATTTGCCTAACGAGGTAATAAATATATCAATCATGTGTACCAAATAATAGATAATGATCTAACGAAATTAAAAACATTTGTTTGATCGCTATGCAATAATGATCAAGAAAAATATGCATGTTGATCCGGTTCTTGAAAAAACACAACGTCAGGAAATATTTGTCAATTTTAACGCCAAAGTATTATGTGATTTCATTGACGCCCGTGTAACAATCTTGTGTTCAGTTTTATGTATAAAATATGTACAATTCCAAAAACAAAAACTAGAAAAACATTCCATATTTGCCTAACGAGGTAATAAATATATCAATCATGTGTACCAAATAATAGATAATGATCTAACGAAATTAAAAACATTTGTTTGATCGCTATGCAATAATGATCAAGAAAAATATGCATGTTGATCCGGTTCTGAAAAAACACAACGTCAGGAAATATTTGTCAATTTTAACGCCAACGCGACATGTGATTTCATTGACGCCCGTGTCAAATGTATAAAAATATTTTCACTTTTTCAGTGAACTTCATTCATTATGCCGTCGTTAAAGAAATTTATCAAGAAGTTATGGAGGAAGAGAGATTCAGAGGAGACGAAAATAAGAATATATAGGAAATGGCAGGATTCTCCTGAACAAAAGGTGGTACAGAAACAGATGCTAAGAGATTTTCTGGCTCGGCGACGACCATCGCCTGAAGTATGCGATCAAGCAATCAAGAATCAAGAATCAAGCAATCTTGATCTCGTGGAGATCTTGTCACAGATCTCGAAGAAAGATCTGTGCAATGCAGCAATTGACAGCTTCGCTCAGGCTGCTGCGGCGCACAGATCAAATCCTACTTGGTCTGTGACAATTAATCCCAACGGGATATATCCTGATTTGGCAGAATTTTTATGAATTCTGGAAAAGAAAAAACGGCCCTTTTCAGGGCCACCCACATTCCCCAAAAGGTTACTCTTTCATAGCTGAAAAAAACAAAACACGATTGTTCAATTCATAATTTATTCACACAACATAATTTTCAAATGTTTGTATCGATTCGTTTATCTGTTTTTGGAATGTAGAATGGTCTCAGCTTCTTTTTCTTGGAAGTTTTCTTGGAATTTTCAAAATCTGGATTTTTATCTTCAGATTTGTTTTGTGAATCATTCGTAGAATCAACAGGTCGGGGTTGTTTGAAAACATCTGATGTTGTAGACATCTCTTCAGTTTTGATATCTGCATTTTGTTCTTGTATTGTTACTGCTTGTAGACATTTTTGTATAGTTTTCACATTTTTTTTGTCGCCGAAATCTGTTTTACAATGGAAGGACCAATGGGATTCTTGTCCGCATTTGTAACAGTAACCATATGGCGGTTTCCAATTTTTATCAGCTTTGTTTTTCTCTTGTTTCTCTTGCCATTGCATTTTGTTACAAAGTTTAAACAAATTGGCAGAGATCTGTCTCATTTCGACAAGATTATCTTGAATTTTTCTAATCTGTGGCTGTGTAGATTTTTTTGAATCTTCTTTATGTAGCTCAATATAGCTCTCTTCAATAACTGCAGGCCTTGGTCTTTTTCTAACAATATCTTCTTCGCTGGCGGCGTCGTCTGAAACAGGTCTTTTAATTCTCTTAAACATTTTTGTCTTGAGTTTTGTCAGCAAAAAATATTGCGACTGGCTTCTTCGGAGTTGAAGTGTAAAGTGTAGAATTACATCTGCTTTTATAGCATTTTCATCGCGAATGCTATAAAAGCAGATGTAATTCTACACTTTACACTTCAACTCCGAAGAAGCCAGTCGCAATATTTTTTGCTGACAAAACTCAAGACAAAAATGTTTAAGAGAATTAAAAGACCTGTTTCAGACGACGCCGCCAGCGAAGAAGATATTGTTAGAAAAAGACCAAGGCCTGCAGTTATTGAAGAGAGCGATATGGAAACTGATAAGGTAGAAAGTGAAGAGAGCGATATGGAAACTGATGAGGCAGAAAGTGAAGAGAGCGATATGGAAACTGATAGGGCAGAAAGTGAAGAGAGCGATATGGAAACTGATGAGGCAGAAAGTGAAGAGAGCGATATGGAAACTGATAGGGCAGAAAGTGAAGAAAGTTCTAGTGATGGGCAGATTGGACGCGGTCGAAGACAGAATAGAGAAATTGGTGGGAAGAGAAAGAGAAGTCTGGCTAGAGAGCGTGTTGTGTTCAATCCAACAAAATATTTCAAAATGGAGCTGAACTCGGAGAAATTTTCCAGAAAATTTAAATCAGCATCACGACAATTTGGTGTGAAATTCGAGAAATTTACAGATCCAATCGAAAACATTCCAGAGATATTTGAGAAGTTGACAGAAGAATTGAAACAGAAATGTTCAGCAAATGAGAAGACAAGAATCAGAGTTACGATAAATCATCCAGGACTTGATATGAGCATTTTCATTCCATTCACAAAAGCCAGTGAATTGAATGGTGGGACACTCATGGATAATATTCAAAATGTGGTTCAATCAAATGCAGCCTTTACAATTCATGACGGTGCACTCAATTTCGAAATCTTCGTTACAGATATTCCGGAAGGTGGTACACGACACTCACTACATTATGGACCATTTGCAGACAAGAACAAGCTGACAAAAGTAAAAAGAAGTATTGTCCGGATTGAAAATGCTGATGATGTTATGTGTATGGCAAGATCTATTGTCGTCGGAATGTGTAAGGCAGATAGTGATGGATCTGCGTGCTGGTCAAAGATATGGAAAAGAATAAGACAATCAATATACATAGCACAAACAGATGCAGCAAAAAATCTACTCAACCGTGCTGGCATTCCACACGATACAGTTTGCAGTATCAATGAGTTCCACAAGATTCAAGAAATATTGTATCCAGAATATGTTGTGAAAATTCACAATGAATTTGCTGGCGCTGGATTTCTATTTGAACCTGCAGAAATGTGTTCGGATAGCAAATGTGTACACATCTACTACAACAACAATCACTTCGACACCATAACATCAATCAAAGGATTTCTAGGCACCAGCTACTACTGCGAATTCTGCGACATTGGATTCCATATGCGTGGCGATCATCGATGCAGATTTGTTTGTGCATGCTGGTCATTGACACAGTGTAATTTCACAAATTGGGTGAAGTGTAGAACGTGTCGACGATCATTCAGAAGTAAATCATGTTTCGACAACCATTTGAAGACGGAAGGAAAACAGAAAAGAAAAATATGTGATTTGGTTCAACTATGCAACAATTGTGATGAAGAAATTCTCATCAATAAATCAAGCAGACATATATGTGCGGGGTTGAAGAAATGCAAACATTGCAAAGAAATCGTTGAAGCAGATCACAGGTGCTACATTCCAAAATATGAATCACCGGAAAAGAAACCTGCAAAGATTCCATATGTATTCTTTGACTTTGAATGCAGACAAGACACAGGTGTTCATATTCCAAACTTCTGTGTTGCACATACCGCTTGTGGAGATTGCATGTGCAAACCAATCGAAGAAAAATGTGAAACATGCGGACCGGATTCCAGAGAATTTGTATTCAAGGGTGACAACGTTTTAACAGACTTCACAAACTGGTTATTCCACCAAGATCACAAAGGATGTGTTGCAATAGCACATAATGCTCAGGGATACGATGCACAGTTTCTACTTCAAGCACTCATACAAAGTGGAATTCATAAACCAGAACTGATCATGAATGGAAACAAGATTCTCAGTTTAAAATGCAACAGCGTGAAAGTTATTGATTCTCTGAGTTTTCTGATGATGCCGCTTTCAAAGTTTCCACAAACTTTTCAGCTGAATGAGATGGCGAAAGGACACTTTCCACATTGGGCGAATTCACCAAAGTTTCAAAATTACATTGGACATTACTTGGCTTCTGATTACTACAAACCAGACATGATGAGCGTGGAAAATCGAGAGAAATTCTTTGAATGGTACAATGAGAAAATAGAAAATTACGTGATATTCAACTTCCAAGAAGAGATGGAGAAGTACTGCAAATTAGACGTGGATATTCTTCGCCGTGGATGTGGAAAATTCAGGAAATACATATTGGAAACAGAACAGATTGACCCGTTCATTGAGTCAATAACATTGGCGCAAGTTTGCAATTTGGCATGGAGGAAGAATTCAATGCCAGAGAAAACAATTGGAATCATTCCAGATGGTGGATACCCATGTGCTAAAAACTATTCCATGAAAGCGATACGTTGGCTTCAACATATATCATTGTCACGTATGATAACAATCAAGCATGCTTTGAATGGAGGAGAAATCAAGATTGGTGGACACTACGTCGATGGATATGAGGAAGCCACAAGAACAGTTTTTGAGATGAATGGATGTCTGTTTCATGGATGTCCAAAATGTTACAACAACAGACAATACAAGAATCCCTATACGATGCTCACCATGGAAGAATTATATACAAGAACTCAACAGAAGAAAGATGAACTGGAAAGTCTTGGTTACAGAGTTGAATCAATTTGGGGGCATCAGATCGACGAAAGAATGAAATCGGATGTGAAATTCAAACAACAAATGGAATCTTTCTACAAACATCGAGACCCCATTTTGCCAAGAGAAGCATTGTTTGGTGGACGTACAAATGCCATCAAATTGTACGAGGAAATTGATCAAGATTCCACAAAAGAAATCAAGTTCATCGATGTGTGTTCGTTGTATCCATTTTGCAACAAATATAAAATCTACCCTGTTGGACATCCAGAAATTTTGAGCCAAGAGCAGATCGATCAAGAACACATTAGAGACTATGCGGGGCTTGTTAAATGTACAATTTTACCACCATCGAAATTGTATATTCCAGTTCTACCGATTCATTGTAACAAGAAAATGGTTTTTACTCTGTGCAACACTTGTGCCATCAATGAGAACGAGGCATGTAACCATTCAGAAGAAGATCGAGCTATAACCGGAGTGTGGACCACGCCAGAATTATTCAAAGCAATGGATGTTGGCTACAAAATACTTGATGTGTACCAAATTTGGCATTGGACAGATTGGACAGATGAAATATACAAATCCTATATCGACAAACATCTAAAGATCAAACAGGAATGTAGTGGTTATCCATTTGGTGTTGAGACAGAAGAACAGAAGCAAAAGTTTGTACAGGATTATTATGCAGCTGAGGGTATAAAATTGGAGAACATCGAGAAGAATCCAGGAAAACGCCAAATATCTAAAATTATGATTAATTGTATATGGGGTAAGAATGCACAAAGAAATCTTATGTCAAAAACAGAGTATGTGGATAAACCATCACGTTATTTTGAATTGCTTACTAGTAACAATATAATTGTTCAAAATGTTACACTTCTTGATGGTGACAAATTCATTCTGGTAAATTATGTTGATATTTTAGATAATATTGAACCTCATCATTCAGCAAATGTTGTTGTTGCTTCTTTTGTTACAGCGTATGCAAGATTACAATTGTATAAAGTTTTAAAAAAACTTGGAGATAGAGTGCTGTATTTTGATACAGACAGCTGTATGTATGTCAGTGATCCATCAAAGAAGAACATCAAAACTATCGAAGGAAGATTGGGGAAATGGAGCGATGAACATCCAGATGCAAAGATTGTCAAATTTGTTGGACTTGGGCCAAAGAACTACGGATATGAATACATCAAAGATGGGAGAAGATACACCAAATGTAAGGTAAAAGGTATCACTCTTGATTACAGCACAAGTCAAAAAGTTAATTTTGAAACAATGGTACAATGTGTTAATGATCGTGAAAATTTCAAAACTGTTGTTGAGTATCCTTCCAGAATTAAAAGACAAAAGAACCATCAACTAATTAGTGAGTGTCAAACCAAAACTTTCAGATCGGTGTACACAAAACGAAAACTCGTCAATGGTATTCATACATATCCATACGGATGGAGATGTTGAGTCATTTCATGTCAAGATGTTGGCAGGAGTAGTACCTCCAGAAATTGCTGAGAAGATTTATGGATATTTGGTGGCACAGTCAACGCTTATTCCAGAGATAAAGAAGGAATTACAAGAAGTCTGGTTTGAAAGAGAAAAGAAAGCAATACTACGATGCTGTGATGTCGGCGAATGTTTACACAGATTGGCCTATCTTGAGTCAAGTATATCTTCTCATTTCTCTCAAAAATATATTGAATCATTTATTAAATTCAAAACATTTTTTCTCATTGAAAAAATATCTGATTTTTGGATATTTGGTGGTGATCAACACCATTTAGATTTAGATTTAGGAACTTTTGATGAACATGACTATATTCATTATACAAAGTATGAAGATCATTTTCCTCTTGCTGGGGGAACTTTTGAATCAGTTCCTAGGATCTATGGGTATTTGTTAACAAAAGAAATGTCAACATATGCAAAAATTCAAAACATTTTGGGGGATGATTTTTATATTTACAGAACAAAGTACAGAAGAATAGAAGACTATAATAATTGGATTATTGAAATGTATGGAAATATTTACAGCTTTGGAGATTTCTCTTTAAGAACTAAATTCACACGTCGTTAAGTTCACTCTATGATTAGACATCAAAGTGACAACATGGAAGAATCTTTACTTTTCCAACATCCGTGTAATTTCTTTATCAGCGGACCTAGTGGATCAGGTAAAACAGAATTTGTTAAAAAAGTTATTGAATTTAAACACGATTTATTCCAAACACCACCAAAGAAAATAGTTTGGTGTTACAAAGAATGGCAAGACACATACAATCGTATAAAAGAAATTGATAACGTTGAGTTTATCGATGGTATTCCAGACGATGATGAGGAAATTGTATCAGATAAATCATTTCCTCATCTTGTTGTTTTCGATGACATGATGGGGGAACAAGATGAAGACAAAATAATGCTTTGGTTTACTAGAAAAGGTCATCATCGAAATGCTTCAATAATTTACATTACTCAAAACATGTTCCAAAAATCAAAAAGTAGCAGAACTATAAGTTTGAATGCACACTACATGGTTTTATTTCAAAGCGTTCGAGATAAAAATCAAATAAAAGTTTTGGCTCATCAAATGCAAACCAATCATTTGAAACAAGCATACGAAGATGCAACTTCAATAAATCATGGATATATTTTAGTAGATTTTCATCCTAGAACAGAAAATTATTTGCGAATTAGAACTGATATTTTCCATAAATGGTTGACAGCTAATGACCGAGGTCCTGTCATTTATTCAAAAGTATAAATTCAGTTGTTGTTACTTTTTTCATTTTAGAACCATGTCGTCCACCGAGATGTTTAGTCATGATGAACTGTCACAAATTATAAATTTCTTCACTTTTGCAGCTGAATTATTTCTTGAACATGATTGGAAATTACCATCACAGACAAAAAAGTTTTTTCAGAGAAATAAAAATGTTCTTAAAAAAATCTCTGATCGATCAACTGATATGGAAACAAAACGCAAATTAATTTTACAACGAGGTGGTAGTGGGTTCCTTGGGGGAGTTTTAATTAGAAGTCTTTTGAAAAATTCATTTGAACAAACTGGTAGACAATCTAAAAGTAAATCAAAGGTTTCTCCAAAACGTTCAAAGATTACACTGATGCAAACACAACAAAGGGGTAATCAAAAAGAATCTAAACGTAAAACAAAGCTTTCTCTAAATCATTCAAAGTTTACACCGATGCAAACTCAACAAAATCAACATTCTAAATTTACACCTATACCTTCTCAGCAGAACCCTCAACATCAACCGTTACAAAAAAAACCAGTTATTGATCTTGAATTTTCTAAATTTATGCCGTTGTCTGATCCATCGAAATCGGCATTCGAAGCTTTAGAATGGTTCAATCAGAAAAGATAAAAGATGAAACATATAATTTTTCTGCTCATTTTGAGACAACTACTTAGACTGTGAAGATGCCTTCAAAAACTAAGAGCCGGAAAGTACCGCTGATAAAAAAATATGGGGAGTTGATTGTTGCAATGAGTAAAGTTCCATCTGCATATAAAAAGAAAATGATCAACGATGCTCCGAAACAAGTGATGGATTGCATTTCAGAATGTTGTCAAAATCTTTTAAAAGGTTACATTCGAAGCGTAAACATATCAGATATCTTGCAGACAAGAACAAACCTTTGCAACAAAAGAAGAAAATTTTGAATCAAAAAGGTGGCATTTTACCATTATTATTTCTTGCTCCATTGATTAGCAAAACATTAGGTGCAGTTGTTAAAAATATTTTGTAAAAACTAAATCTCAAATGAATATGAAGAAAATGGTTATTGTACCATTCAGAATGTTGGAAGATTTCAAACAATGGAAAATGTCAGAAATGAATAAACCTCAATTACCTCCTGATCCTGCAATTTCAAATGTTTCAGATTCTTACAAAGAATTGAAATCAGTTTATGATAAAAATATTTCTGAATCAGAAAAGTCACAGTTATTTGGAGAAAATTTGTACAAATTGAAAACTTCACAAAAATCTTTAAATTCAAAATTCAGTTTACCTGAACAAAAGTTATCTGAAAACTTTGGGAACATGAGTGAACATATATTGGAAAGTGTTCCATCTAAACTTCGTGGTAAAGCCCAACAAATTTTAACATTGTTGTCAACTAATCCTAAACTTAGATGGGATGATCGTGGACAATTAATTTATGGAACAGAAACAGTTACTGGATCAAATATAATTGATTTGATAAACGATGTTGTTCGTCACCGAAAAGGTTTTGACCCAGTTGGTTATGAAACATTCCTACGTGGATTGGGGGAACTTAATGTACCACAAGATTATGTAGGTAACAGGAATCGATGGTTGTGGATACAAAGACATTTAAAAGGTCACACTGGTGATGAGTTTCATACACCTCATGCAACTCCTAGCAGTGGCAAGTCAAGAAAACGTTCAGTTGATATTTTCACACCTCAAAGTTTTCCTAAAACCAGAAAATCTATTTTGAAAGAATGGTCCCCACTTACATAAAATTTGACAAACTTCTAACTGAAATTTACTACAATCCAAAAGAAGTTGGTGGTTTCAGTGGAGCAAATCAACTTTTTAAAAATGCGAAAGAAACAAATAACAAAATTAAACTTTCAGATGTTAAAAAATGGTTACAATGGCAAAAAACATATACTTTGCACAAACCAATTGTTCGGAAATTTCGCAGACGTAAAACTATTGTTGCAGGAATTGATATTCAGTGGCAAGCTGATTTGGCAGATTTGCAAACTTTGCAAAAGCACAATGACAATTACAGATATTTACTTTGTGTTATTGATGTGTTCTCAAAATTTGCATGGGTTGAAAAAATTAAAGACAAAACTGGTAAAACTTTAGTTAAAACATTTCAGAAAATTCTCAAATCATCAAAACGAAAACCAGTTTCATTTCAATCTGACAAAGGTTCCGAATTCAAAAATAAATTATTTTTACAATTTTTGAAATCTAAGAAAATTCATTTTTTCACAAGTGAGAATCCAGAGACAAAAGCAAGTATAGTTGAACGTTTTCAACGGACATTGAAAACAAAGATGTGGAAATATTTTACACATAATCAAACTTTGAAATACAATGATGTTTTGCACGATTTTGTGAATTCTTACAACAAAAGTTTTCATAGAAGTATTAAGATGGCACCAGTTTTAGTAACTCGAGAAAATGAAATTGAAGTTTCCAGAAATCTTTATGGAAAGTTAAAAACGAAAAAAGATAAGATCTTGAAAGTTGGAGATTTTGTTAGAATAAATAAAACAAAGAGAACTTTTTATAAAGGATATCTTCCAAATTGGACAAAAGAAATTTTCAAAATTAGTAGAGTTTGTAAAAGTACACCATTAACTTACAAATTAGTAGATTTAGATGGTGAAAACATCGCAGGATCATTTTATGGTAAAGAAATTCAACATATAAAAGATAATAAAGTTTACGAAATTGAATCAGTTGTTGGTAAACGTTCAAGAAAAGTTGCTGGTAAATCAGTTAGAGAAATTAAAGTTCATTGGGGTGGTTATCCTAACAAATTTGACAGTTGGATTCCTGCCACAAATTTGGTATAAAACTTTTAACATGGCTCAAAATGGTTCAGTTGATCTGGATGTTCCATCACAATTTCAAATCTGTGGAGAAAAAATTGCAAAAAATCAAGTAACATATTTTACACAAATTATTATAATTGTTGGTATAATCGCTACAGCAATTGTTCATTTAAGTTTACAAAGTGAAAATAACGAACTGTGGTTAATTTTACTCAGTAGTTCTTTGGGATACATTTTACCAACACCGCGTTTGAAATATTTGAAAAATCAGTCGACAGAAATTTTGAAAGTATGAATTCTTTCTACATTACAATTCCGAGCGACAGTTCAATGGTAATGTATCCAAACAATAC
This sequence comes from Siphonodentalium dalli, assembly GCA_032622095.1. Taxonomy (NCBI): domain Eukaryota; kingdom Metazoa; phylum Mollusca; class Scaphopoda; order Gadilida; family Siphonodentaliidae; genus Siphonodentalium; species Siphonodentalium dalli. The sequence continues at coordinate 7,802,291 of CP136069.1, forward strand.
TCAATGTTGTTTTACTGTACAATTACCAAAACCAATTCAAATTGATAAAGAAAAATGGGAAGTTGCATTAGTCGAACTGATAACACCTTCAGAAACATACAATGTTACAGGGGATTCGTGTAAATTCAATTTGATTACAACTGATGCAATAATACTGTCTGTTCTTCAAAATCGTTTTGAAGAAAAGATATTTACGAGACCTGATGGCGTTCGTGCAATTGAAATACAGATACGCGAAGGTTCGTATACCTCTGCGACAGATTTACTTGATACAATGCAAGATGTAATTGATGAAACACTTGGAGAAGCAATGCAAAACGAATACGGATTTCACATCAAGTACTCAAAAGTTACAAAACGTGTGAAAATTATTTGCAAGAGTTTAAGTATCCCAAAACTAGGAATTGAATTACCACAATGTCTTTTGCACAAGTTGGGTTACAAAACTGAAAACGCTTCTGAAGATTTTTATTCAAATAGTAGATTTCCGTTTGGTGTAGATTTGTTTGTTGGTCATAATCAAATGTTTGTTTATTCTGATATTGCCGATTTCACAATTGTTGGAAATGTTGAAGTACAAATTTTACGAGTTGTTTCTTTCAGAATTAAAAGAGATATCGACGGATTACATGTAAAACATGAATTTTTAAATTTACATTATGTTCCAGTTTCAAAGTCATACTTTGACAAAATTAGTGTAAATATAAGTGGCGACACAGGAGAATCAATTCAGTTTATTGGTGGTAAGTCTTTGGCGAAGCTGCATTTCAGAAAACGAGAGGAGTTCTAAAAACAATGTTTCCCGTGTATAGAGGTGTACCACGGCAATATGGTAACGGTATTGGTTCAATTTTCAAATCACTTATGAGATCTGCTGTACCATTTCTAAAACCGATTGGTCGGACAGCTTTACAACTTGCGAAAAAACACACTTTTGGTGTTGCAGATGAAATTATTAATCAAGGTAAAAGTCCGAAAGAAGCGTTGATGTCTGAAGGTAAAAAAGCTTTAAAATCTTTTGGCACACAAGCTAAAAATCAAATTTTGAACTCGAGACAAAAACCTAGAAAAAGAGTAGCGAATTCAAAAATGAATCATTCAGCTGTCAAACGCCGAAAAAGTCAGTCGAAAAAACATCCTAGCAGTCGAGCTCTTGATATTTTTGATTAATCATGGCACAAATGGTAAATGGATCATGCGAATGCAATAAATCGGAACTTGATATAACACATGTTCCACCAACGGTGGCTACAATGTCAGAATCGCACTGGATCGAAAATCATCCGATTGCACCGCTGAATAATTCTGCTCCGATAGAGTTTGTCATACCATCTCAAACCGAAAAGTGGACAGATATTAACCTTTTTCATAGCATGTTCAGCAGTATCGATGTTTACTTGAACAACAAATTGATAACTTCGAATTCTGACACTTACCCATACCGAGCATATTTCGAAAATCTGTTGGGATACTCTCCAGAATATAAAGATAATCAATTAGCAAATTTAGAAATGTGGTATGGCGATACAGCAGAACAATTTGAAGAGAATACCAAAGGTGGTGGCAATGCTGGATTAACTTCTAGAGAAAGTTTGATCGGTGGTAGTAAAATTGTTGAACTATGTGGACGCTTACACACTGATCTGTTTCTTCAAGAAAAATATTTACCAAATGGAATTGAAATTCGTATCAGATTAAACAGATCACCATCAAAATTTTGCCTCATTGGCGCCGAGGATGGACAAATTGTTTTCGAATCAGCAGTGTTCCATGTCAGAACAGTTAGTCTCTTTCCAGCGGTCTCAAATAAATTAAATCAAGAAATTGTCCAGTCAAAAATGAAAATACCTATCAGACGAGTAGAAATAAAAACTTTCACAATTAGTACTGGACTTAGATCAAAAATTGAAGACCACTTATTTCAAGGACAATTACCAAAGAGAATTTTTATTGCGTTGGTCGAAAATAAAGATATGAATGGAGATTTGGGTACCAATCCATTCCACTTCAAACATTTCAGTTTGAATAAATTGGAAGTTAGTCAAGACGGTCATACAATACATAACCGTCCATTTGAACCAAACTTCGCAACAAAACAATGTCTCAGATCATATTTATCTTTGTATCAATCTTTAGGAATGTTTGGTGTTAACAAATCAATTGGCATTAATTTAAAAGAATATATGAATGGATATTGTTTGTGGGGTTTCGACTTGACACCGGACCAAGGAAGTGACGAGGGACATCTACATCCTATAAAGACAGGGAACCTGCGTTTGGAGCTTCAGTTCTTGACAGCTCTCACTACAGCCGTCAACGTTTTGGTGTATGCTGAATTCGACAGTGAAATAGAGATCACAGCTTTGAGAGAAGTGCTTACTGACTATTAGGATGGATTTCACATCACAGCTATGGAACTACTATGAAGAACACCAACGTTCACAAAACTTTGCTCCGAGATGGAACCTGATCTTGGACACACTCAACAACGCTATGATTGAAGAACTACAAGAACTTATTCGCAAGGAAGTGTCAGCAAACTGTGAAGGATGTAAAATAGAACATCCTAGTCAACGTGAACATGTTCTGTGTTTGTTCTCTACAACTGATGATTGGACAAACCAGTTTATCGACTTAGCGCTGATTAAACTTGACATAAACAATGTTATGAAAAGATGGTTCCCGAAGCTGATGTGGTTAAACCCACACTGCAAGGAGAAGTTCGAAGCATTCATCATGTATGATCATCTGAGAAACAGTTTGGAGCTCAACCGCAAAAAATTCGACGCAGAGTGGACTCTGATGTGGTCACAGCGAGTCAAAGAGAATTACAACGATGCAGACAGCTGAACTTCAATATATTCTGGACAATTCCTGGTTGTGTAAACTTAACACACATGTTTGTGCTAGAGATCTGTTACCAGAGAAGAAACCACAACATATTCAAGCATATATTGTGAACACGCACTCATCGGATCAGCCAGGAGAACACTGGACATTGATGTTATTCAAGGGAAGATCAGCTGTATACTTCGACTCATTTGGACTACCACCACCGAGACGATATATGTTACCATTCATAAAAAGGAACTCATCAGCATGGACTATGAATACAACACGATATCAACATCGTGCGACAAATGTGTGTGGATTATATTGTATATTCGCACTCCACCACATGATGAAAGGAAAGAGGATGAAAATATTATTCAATTCTCGGGATTTCTTCAAGAATGACAGAACAATAGTTCGATGGTTTGGAAAGCACTATGGTCGATTATACAGAAAAGCAAATTTGCTGTTGAATCAAACTTCACCAGGACATCGACGGCTGATATACATACAACGCAAAGAAGACGACGACCAGATAACAACGAATGTGTCAACAACTCCACAAAATAGACTCTTTTTGTTATTGATTCAGCGTAGGATGTTGTAGGATGTTCAATTAAGTTTCTTCAAATCTGAGACCTTGTTTTTGTACATAAATTATTGTTCTTTGTTAATATTATTGATGTATAATAATATATTATTGTTCATTGTTCTTGTTCTTGTTTTTGAAAAATAAATGATAAATTTCAACAAAATCGTTTTCACTGTAGGACCCCCCACCAATTGATTCTGTTCGTGTCGATGTGTCATCTCTGGTCAGAATTATACAAACTTTAAATTAGTAATGAAAAAAATGTCTAAGTCCATTTTCATTTTTCGATCAGAAATGTCACATCAATGACAGGAACATCTATCCTCAGGGTGGGAACTATGGCCCAGTACCCCCCAGACATGGGCACTATGGCCCAGTACCCCCCAGACATGGGCACTATGGCCCAGTACCCCCCCAGACATGGGCACTATGGCCCATGGGCCATAGTGCCCATGTCTGTGGGGTACTGGGCCATAGTGCCCATGTCTGGGGGGTACTGGGCCATAGTGCCCATGTCTGGGGGGTACTGGGCCATAGTGCCCACCATTACTACTAATATAAGGGAATACATTGGCCTAACAATATTTACCATGATCTTGTAAGCCAGTGCATTCTCTTATATTTGTGAGGCTCCCTTTGAGAGACTCACGTATATAAGAGAATGCACTGGCACAGGATTATTTAATGCTGCACCAGTGTAGTTCCCGTAATCAAAGGGTACGTTAAACTTAATTGAAACAAGAGTTATTTCTGAAATAGATAAAGCACCACCTTAATTTCTCTGCTGAAGGGTTAAAAATTAGATGCACAATATTTTTGTTCTGATATAATTATAAAATTATATAAAACTAAATAATCTTGTAAACGCACGAGTCCAAGTCTGCAAATAGTATGTCTATCATTTGCAGAATTAGCCCCCCCCCCCTAGGGGGTCAATTTAGTTATGCTACCTCTATGGAAATCTCCGAATATCTGTTATGGTATTATTTATTAAATTTTCGGCTTATTGATTACGGACTGGCTAGAGTGTCGTATAGGGCCTACGGCACTTTATTATACGCCCAACAGTGAATTATAGAAAAAAACGAGTTTAGATAAATATCGATATCACCCAGAAGGGGATATAGAAGAATATACTTTCACACTAGCTTGCGCGTGCGACCGATTCACATGCGAGTGCCAATACTGTTTCCGGTTTGTACTATTGAAGAATGTCAAAGTGAAAGAACCCATTGTGATATTCTAAAATATATTATATTCACTGATACAGTTATAATTAAAATCTATTTTATGTTGAAATTCGACATATTTATGGCGGAAATAAAGGGAAGAATACGGGAACTATATTTGTATATTCTGCGGATGGTGAAGTAGCATTGCGAGAACAGGCATCGATCAGCTGATGGCTTCAAAAATTATGCATCGATTGAAGACGATTGTGATATCATTTAACGTCGTAAGTGGTGAATTTCTTTGGAAATGCGTATAATAAAAAGAATATCTAGTGTTTTTTTAGTGGATACCGAAAAATATGTCATTCGTGACCGCGACAAATGTTTATTTTCGCTCGCGGCAAGCCGCTCGCGAAAATAAACATTTGTCTCGCTCACTCATGACATATTTTTCGGTATCCACTCAAAAACACTAGATATCCTCTATTTATCCGAACTGCTAAAGTGTTGTATACGGTACTTTAGCCAAACTGCTAAAGTACCGTAGATCTATGCGCTGCTTGCATGACGTAATTTGTCACGTCAAATGTGCGCGTTCGTCACGATCACAACGAGCAGCGCCAGAGCGCTGAATTATTCAACGCCGATTCCACGGGCACATGTGGTACTGGCTCTATGACGCTTCGACGCTCTGCTCTGTTCACCGTCATGCACAGTGTAACGACGTATTCTCATAGAGCCAGCGTCTAGTCCAGAGCACATGTATGCTATACTATGCTCAATGCGGGAATTCGAGCGTTTTCAGACAACACGAGATAATTGGGGGTTTTAATCCACGTAGAATGATCCATTTTGAAAATCTGAATCACGTGGCTGGTTAGAGTATTACTGTAAATTATGGACTCGAAAGAAACTATATGTAGACGAGTCACGAATGATGGAAGAGAAAAAATTCTATGATATCCACCCTCAATTAGAGGGACTTGCGATGCATTTCTAGGGGGACTTGCTGCATTTCTGGGGACTTGCTGCATTCGGGGACTTGCTGCAATTAGGTAAACCCCTTTTTTGTTCCGCGCACTGTTTCGAGGTGCCGTCTAATTTTTCTCAAACAAAGTCGTACAGTAATAAGTGCGCGAAAAGTCTTAAATTATCGGCCTTGTTTGACCTTGTCCTTGACACACATTTTCATGATCGTATGTTGTGTGTCGTCATCGGAATATCATTGAATTTTTTCTCTCCCATTATTCGTGTTTTTATAAATAGTCTGGTCAATATCTGTGGAAAACAAGATGGTAACTTCATGAAAACATCGAAGGTAAGCTGATATTTGAATATATATACTAGTATTGTCTATTGAGCATTGTAAATAAAGCCTGAGACAGAGGTATCACTATCAGTATCAGTAATACACACAGTATGGTTATCACTGTCACTCACTGTGTTAGTGTGTCAGCGACTCAGCGTGTGTCGTTTTCGTTTCATTCCACGTATAGCAATCAGTGAATCACTCATTCACCGATACTGCATGCTTGTCATGATGAGGATCAGTGAATTTGAAACTTGGATCTGCTTGGATTGGAATGGAAGAAAATTGAAGTTCACCTGATGACAAGGCAGTAACATGGCCTAGTCCAACAATTTAGACGATTCGGATTAAGGCCTATTTTAATATTTGGACATTTATGTGGCCTTAATCCCTCATTGGAAACGGGCCCACTCGCCCCAGGGCCAGCTCGCCCCAGTCGACCTGGGCCAGCTCGCCCCGAGCCAGCTCGCCCCGGGCCAGCTCGCCCCAAGGGATAATGTCTTATTGCTTTCGTTTTGCTTGCTTTCTCTCTCTCTCTTTCCTCTCTCTCTCTATAAGCCAAAGGGTTGTCGGGAGATAGATTGGATAGTTGGGTAGCAGTGATAATTATTTATTGAATATGTGAATGAATATGTAAAAATACGACGACTAATATAACGGAATATGAATGAATGGATGATGAATTATTCTCCACAATCAGTTGGCCGCCGCTCCTCTCGATGCTTTGCTCTTAAGATATAATCTAGCACATTTCTTCAGGAATGCACCTGTCGTCAGTTCTTGTGGATCTGCTGTGTAGGAATCCCATAGGTCACGGATCTGTTTTGCCTTCTGTGTGTACGCCGTCCGGCTGTCGGTTTCAAGGTCGATGGCTAAGACGTTTAACTCTACAATTGATGCCTATGCGCTAGACACAAGGAGGGGCATTCCACGCTGAGATCCTGTTGGTAGGATCTGGTATGTAACCGGTTCATCTTGTGGAATGTTGGCTTCTGTCGGTAGACTGGAGGCAATCGTCGCACTGAAGAGCATGCTGGAAAGTGATTATCTATCACACTGAAGCCATCTCACCCTCTGAAGTGTGAGATGTGATTAGTCGACTGGTTACTGTGTAAACAACCTGCTTCTATTGTTTTGATAGGATATGAATGGGGATAATAACGACTTCTAAGGGTTTCCCAAACTCCAGAGATAGTGAGATGAACTCAGAGAATAAGAGAAACTTTAATATCCAGAATGTGAAAACAGTTCATTATTGTTATTTATGAATTCGCCGGTTCGTCGTTCAAACCAACTAGTGTGATATACTGCATGGCTATTTGCTAACAAACGTGCCTAAAGTAATCCAAATGTCAAAAATGATGGACATAACTCCGACATAACTCTGAAATATATCATAATCTGAACTTAAGAAATTAATATATTAATATATATTAACTTATTTACAACTTTAATACAAATGTAATACCCGGGCCAGCTCGCCCCTGAAAGGTGGGCCAGCTCGCCCCAAAAACGGCCTGGGGCGAGCTGGCCCTGGGGCGAGTGGGCCCGGATCCCCCTCATTAATACAATCGTAAATGTCCAAATATTAAAATATGTATTAATCCGAATAGTCTAATTTGTTGGACTATAACATGGCCCATGGGGAACTTGTAGCAAAAACATATTGAAATATATACCTCATATACTACCACAGGGGGGGGGGGTCACTAATTCGGTACTGAATAGCGCCGAACGCTGTCAACGTTGATTTTCTGACTCACTGCACCAATTTTTGTCGCGTATTGCTATTTCCAAAAGTGATATATAAACTAGTGTTCAAACGATTAGTCGACAAATAATCGTCGACGTTGGTTTATCGGAAAATCGACTCTAACTTCCACAGTCGACTAGTCGGAATACAGTATATAATCTCATCAGCTGGCCTTGAAAATGCATGGTTTCACTAAATGTGGGTCAGAAAAGCAGCAAAGATAGCTAGTCTATGTTCAAGAAGTCTTCCAAAGTCCGAACATATGTACTAGTAATAATGTCGAGCTTGACATAGAACTACGCCGAAATTCGCCGTTGCGATAATTCAAGTTAACCACTATTTTGGTTCAAATAGTCATGAAACGGTGACAATTAACTTGCTGAGAACATTATTCTTTTTATACCCCGCTGGGCAAAACAAGTGTCCACTTAACCGCGGTGCGGTTTGCGTTCCCACCGCGGCCGAACTGCAACTACACCGCGGCTCCACCGACTGACTGCCGTTCGGCCGCGGTGTACTTGCCGTTCGGCTGCGGTGTACTTGCCGTTTGGCCGCGGTGTAGTTGCCGTTCGGCCGCGGTGTACTTGCGTTCTTGGAATTATGTTGAAAAACACAAAGAGGGCACCATAAATAAGGCTTGATTGAGGCCATTGTCTAAATACCGTCCGCAGACGATCTATTATATGTTTGAGGGCTAATCTGTCTGGTGACAAGGTGTGATAATCTTTTAAGTAGTCAACGTCCCACCAGTAAACTGTCATAAAATCAAGGTGTCATAATCCACCCTGATTAGAAAAGGCTCCCGCTGTTAATTATTAGGCGACACGGAAGTGTGATGTTGCCGACAACAGACTCCATCAAAATTTGGCAGCACGTGTCTTTTTGAAAAATAAGCATTGGAATGCCGTGCACACGTGGCAGCCTCATCATTAGAGAATTGAATCACCATCCTGTCATTTAAGACTGATTATAAAAATAAGGATTATGGTTTGTTGTCGCATCCTACTTTGAACTGTTGTTTGTTTGCCCATGTTTAAATATTTGTTATTGTGATGTTGTTTTCTCTTGTTGAAATATATTTTTTTTACATTAATTTAAACTATAATTTGGTTTGAATTATATACTGACTACAGCCACCCATGTGGACCTCCTTTTGGAATTTACTGCCGTCCATTGAATGTATAAAAATCTGTGCCAGAATTTCTTCAGAATGAACAATAAAGAGCGTTTGTGCGTGATAAGGTATTTTTCGCCTGCGAAGATTTTATCCTTTCAACACCGTAGTTACTTTAAAGACAAGACCGCGGCAGCATGCCAGTTGACCTTTGATAAAACTTGAAAGGGAATATCGAGGAGAAAGTGACATGTCACAATCATGTTAACTCAAACAGTTACGATGTAGCAAACAATGACGATTGCTACAGTCCTCGCGCCCAAATTCTGAATAATCCTGACGTAATTCGCGTGCATCTGGCATTTGAGATATACAGATGTGCGCAAAATTAACTGTGATTATCAACCTCCCAATCAAGGGTTTCACTCACTTTTTTGTGGCAATATACGTAAACAATACTTTATAATGGATATATAACAAAATAAAAATTTAATGATGCATGCATGGTTTATACATCCATTGAATAAAAGAGACAACGTGGTTCGTTTATGTGGATTTGCAATAGATCGGATATGGGAGATCATGGGATGATTATAGAATTGTGCTAAATTAATCGGCTTTCCTGGAAACACGGCACCAGAGTGCATCACTTCAACGAAATGGGAATATCTGAGAATGTACTTCCGTTGCGAAAACAAAAGTATTGTGGTTCTCCGTTTTTTTTTACGCTGTGTATTCCAATGTTTATTTATTTACGAAACTCTATTTCTCTTTCACCCTTGAATGAAGTAATTACAGTAAGCATGTTTGTTGAGATACTATACTTTTCAATATATGTCATAGCTGTCTGGTTTCTAAAATCCAGATTCCTACATAAATTATAGGCCACCAGTAATAGACGCATGCATGACGTTTGACCGCGTGGTTGTTTGTGCACGCGAGGTTTTCCCCGAATTATCTGCATTTTCTGATCAGGGCTAGTGGTTTTCATAACTTGTCAACATGACAATTTTTATTAGAATATGATGACTAAAATCTTATCTGTAGGAATGTTGGTAGAGTATACAATAAATGGTGTATTTTCAATAGCTTGTTGTTAATGCATAATAAAACGGAAAAATTAAATGAATTGAAAAGCATACTGCCCGCCTCTAATTTCGGGGAAACGTGTGCATTATTCATTTTGACCTTATACACGTGTCCCATTACAATTATAACAAAAATTTCAACACACATTGTTTGTGTAATCTTTATTCAGTCCATCGTCGGGTGGAATTATAGAGCAAAGCGTAAAATGTCGCGTATTTCCAGTTTCTGACGCTGGCAGTTAATTTTCACTTTGCAATGGATTTGCTACATATGGATTGAGAATATTACACTTTTATTCAATATGCTCATTTGACCATATTTAAAAAATAAATAATAGCAACTCTAATAAAAAACATGGGACTAATTTTATTTACTTATTCTCGGTTATGGTGTCAAAGAATACCACATTAGAACAAAATATCGGTAAGCTCCTCCCACAGCCAACCAATTAAAGCAGAGAATAAAATCTCACAAACTAATCCTGGATGATTGACAGGTGTATGTCGACGTGATAGCATGCACGGGATCGACGCATGACTTGAATTTTTTTTTATATTTGACAACAAAGTTCTATTAAAATCTTCGTTAGATTGTTGAAACAATGGGGTTAAATATAAATGTGATTCGTCATAATGAACTTAAAGCCGATATTATGTACGGATTTAAATTTCCTTCAATTAAAAATACTAACCTTCGTATATTTCTACTAATAAAAAACATGTTTTAAACTCGAGAAAAAAGACGATACAAACCAGAAATCTAACCCCGGTGTACATGCCGTTCGGCCGCGGTGTACTTGCCGTTCGGCCGCGGTGTACTTGCCGTTCGCCCGCGGTGCTCAACCGCGGTTACACAAAGTGACACCGCGGCCGAACGGCAAGTACACCGCGGTGGCAGTGGACACTTGTTTTGTCCAGCGGGGTATATATATATACTCCCTATACCGCGGACGCACATATTCGTAGTGCGCTAGGCCTCAGTGCGCATTTCTAACCAACAAAGGTAAAGAGGGAGGGGCTTCCACAAAAGTGTTCGTCGATACTAACTGAGTCTAACTCTCCGCTTGCTACGTATGCCTTACAGAAGTTATGGCAACTTACAAAGTACAGTAGGCCTATGTATACGCATCATCGATTCATCGTATATATAATCATTATAATGTGTGTCACACAGTGTGTTTTCTTTTTTTGATTTTGAGCTGACTCTGAGACTGAGTATCGTTTATTTTCTATACCCTGGCAGGGAAGTATTTATTTGATTTCATGATTAAACAGAAAATCCCTCAATTATTTCCTCAATTATTTATTTTCATTATCATCGTAGATTCGTAGGGAACTTATTTGCGATCGGTGGGTTTCTAGAGCACTGGTTCATTTGCAACAAAACCATGTGATGTGTCATATTTGTGATTCAATTCTCCGATCACAGTAGAGTGTAAATATTGTGATGATGGCACGGAATTTTTAATTTTCTTTCACATGTGTTTCATAAGTATAAGGTTGGTGATGTATTTGGCCGACTAGTCTACATCGACTTGACTTTTGGGGTTCGACTAGTCGACTCCAGAATCCCAGAGTCGTTTGAACACTAATATAAACCCTCCTTACCATGTAATGTACTGTAGAATGCCGATATAACCTGTTTTGTACTTTCAAGTGGAAGAAATCTTTCTAATCGAACCATAAACATGGCCTGATTCGCCATTAATCATGGCAAAATATGCCCTCTTTCTGATTGGTCGATATTCACGTGGCTTTGTTTACGAAAACACGGTCAGAAAAAAAACATTATGTATATTAAATATCGACCAATGAGAAAGAGTCACATTTGCTAACACCGTGTGCATAACGTAACTATCACAAGTATAACATACTCTGATAACAACTTATCACCAATTTCATGCTTAAGACATTTTAAACATATCATCTTCGGCTTGTTTTATTTTATTTTTATTAAAAGGAATAACAAATGGGGGTAATCTCATATATATTTTGAAGACCTCTGTCTGTTTGCTTGTATGTCTGTATGTTTGTCTGTATGTCATTTATACAAATCTACGATTCTCGACCGATCGGGACGAAACTTGGTACGTGTGTGTAGTTTGACCAGGCGGTGAACGTTGTCGTATTGGCGAGCCCGTGCGGCGCCCGCTTCGCGCATGCGCAGACGAGATCTCGGAAACGGGTGGAGCTATCGACTTGAAATTTGGTATGTGAATGTATCTTGCCCCGGATACGAATTTTATCGGGTCGCCGAGCCCGTGCGACGCCAGCTTCGCGCATGCGCAGACCAGATCTCAGAAACGGGTAGAGCTATCGACTTGAAATTTGGTTTTTGAATAGCCCGGACAACAACGTCGGGCTGGGTAGAGCTATCGACTTGAAATTTGGTTTTTGAATAGCCCGGACAACGTCGGGCTCATCGGCTAGTAAATATATATAACGACAAATAGAATCAAATTGGTCATTTTCTTGGTACAGGCAAACAAGGTACGAAAATTGGTGAAATCTGAGTACGAACGTCGGAGTGTTGATCCCCTATCGTATTCCGTTAATCACCAACTGTGGAGTGCATGTTCACGGTCTGGTTTGAAGCAATTTTCTCACTTCAAAGTATACAAAAGTTGTTTTTAGACATTCCACTGCATTTGACAGTGTAAGGAGGTTTTTATTCACTTTTGAAAGAAGAAAAACAAGCGACAATGCTGTTTACGCGGCCATAATCGGTTTGGTGAGTCAGAAATGCAACGAATTTCGGGAATCGGAAACCGAAAGATGTCTAGCCTTGTCTACCAAGTGCCTGTGGGCAGTACTAGTAGTAGTACGTAGCTCATTTTGTCATAAAGCCCGATTGACTCATTGAGGCTAATGGGGTCGTTTTATACATAAATGCACACCAGTCTCAGTCTGCGCGAGATTAAAATGTTGCTGTAAATAATTGCCATCTGCTTCAGTTCAGACTGTTTTTCTTCCGTAGTTCTAATAAACTTAAAGGCATTTGTTTATCATGTAACAGAGAGTGAGAGAGAGAAGTGCGGGAGTCTCACCGAAAGTTGGCAGCACCCGGAATCCCAAGCCGGTCAACCATCCAAGGACTAACCGAGCTCGACATTGCTTAACTTCAGTGAACACACAAAGCGTCTAACAACCGTGACCATGATATCTAGACCTCTCGAGCAGAGAAGTCATCGGCCTTCTATATTTAAAATGCGACCACTAAACTACTCCCCCGTTCTTTTGAGATTCACCGAATCTCATCCGAGTCCTCCCCCAGAGCGGTCGCTCTGAGGAGCGGACGAGCCCCCAGTGTAACAGAACGCGAGAGAAGTGCGGGAGTCGCACCGAAAGTTGGCAGCACCCAGAATCCCAAGTCGGTCACCCATCCAAGGACTAACCGAGCTCGACGTTGCTTAACTTCGGTCTCTCAAGCAGAGAAGTCATGGGCCTTCTATATTTACAATGTGACCGCTATGATAATATTGATCATCGGTCGCATCCCCCGCTTGACAAAACAAGTGTCCATTGGCACCGCGGTGTATTTGCCGTTCGGCCGCGGTGTCAGAGTTTGTAACTGCAGTTGAGCACCTCGGCCAAATGGCAAGTACACCGTGACCGAACGGCAAGTACACTGCGGCCGAACGGCAAGTACACCATGGATGAAAGCCTTATTGAAAGGCAACTACAACGCGACCGAATGGCATGTACACCATTGTTAGATTTCTGGTTTGTATCGTCTTTTTTCAGTTTAATGAACGTACACTGCGGCAACTAGATGTACTCCATGGCCGAATGGCAAGTACACTGCGGCCCAACTGTAGTTAGCTGGTGGAGCCGCATTGTAGTCGCATTTCGGCGGCGGTGGCAATGCTAACCGCACCGCGGTTAAGTGGACACTTGTTTTGTCCAGCAGGGTACATGTACATGATTTGACTTTATATTAATAGTGTGGTATTAAACAGGGACAAAAAGAACTGCATTAGTCTGGCTGTTGAAGGGTTGAACCCGGAAAAAATTCTTAACAAGCTGAATTTGGTGTCATTCGATGCAGGATAACCACCTGGTGAACATATCCAAAATCCGCTAAAATCCGCCTTGGGGAATTTTTGTTATTCAAGATGGCGTCCAACATGGCCGCTTGAAAGTTGAAAATTTCGAGAAGTCTATTGTTTGACGTACAAAATAAACTATGAACCCGTCTTAAAACCAAAATTCATTTTGTTGTGTATACAATATATTTCCAGAGTAAACTATGTAATTTCCGGGTAATAAACCTAAACATGGCGGCCAAAATGTCAGCCAAAACCGGAAAATCTGTGTTTTTCTTTATTTTCCCACTAATTTTCCACATTATGATTGTATTGACTTTGAATCTTCCACCCAAACGAACGATATATTTAGTGAATGTTGAGATTGCTTTCTGGCGATACCGCCACATTCAATCCAGTTCCTGATCAACAGCCGTTGCTCAAAATGCGTGCAAATCTCCCCACGACAATCCACACAGGCAGTGACACACTTAAGTCCATTCTTTCCGACAGGAACATTGATTTGTGCCACAAGGATTTCTTGACGACATTTTACAATTGCATAGACTGAATTTAAGAAGATTTTATGTTGCTGGTTCTTGGTCAGTCATTATTGGGATAAGTATTGACCCCTGCATTTCCACCCCCAATATTTTGGTTCTAGATATATTTTCCCGAGTTATGCCCAGATTAAAACCTGTAAGTGAACCCTAGGCCAATGAAATAGGCTGCCATAGGAAATCATGGTCATGAACTTCGCGTATCATAGATGGTCGAGGGACTCTCCATCCGTGCCCGAGTACATTTGAACGAGAATCTTCGAACCTGCCTAGGCTACTTGTTGGGCTGACGCAGCCCGATTGCTGATTTCTATCGAAACATGTTGCAGCTGAGCGGATGATTCTAATCGTTTCATCAAGCCTGTCTTGCTCTGTCCAAATATCGCTTATGTTGTGTCACACCTACCCGAAGCATGCAAGTAAATAATATGTTTGGTGACCAATTCACCGCCTTCGTGCACGATATCATATTGATAATGCGCCTTTCCCGTGATGTAGGAGTAAAACTATAACATCAGCAACAACTACCTGTGATGTTGATGCTGATTCTATCGCAACTCAAACAATCATTGTGTCTGCGTCAGATGTACTGTTATGGACTGTGTGATTAGCGTCCCGTGCGCCTTGCTGGGTATATGTATAAATTGCTGCTTGTTCGTTTCGTTCGAAAGAATCAGTTATTCCTCTTCCTCACGTAAGTCCACCCCGACTATTGATAGAACGCATCATGACTTGCTCAATAACTAGGTCACTTGACAGTCCTGCCCAAAACCTACTACTCCTTCGAATAGTATGAACACCATCCTCTATAAAAACACTTGTATAACCACGGAAATTGTTTGGGTAAGTCAAGCATAATTTGCAAATACAAGCGACAGATCTTCGCATAGTGCAGCAAACAAATTCAACATTTTCCCAACAACTACTAAATGGAGATTCGAATCTTCTGTTCTCTCAACTTGAATAAAATCTCTTTAATCATGTCTATATACTCCATTTACTGTAACCAGTTTGGATGTTCTGGATTTCTCGCCAAGGTATGGCTTGTAATATAACATAATTTCATTCAATGTGAGGAGTTCTATTGAATCGGAAACATCGAAACTGAGATGGGCCCATCAAACACTTTTTCATACAGAGTTCACTTCAGCCTGACTAAGCCTCTCCCATTCGAAACTGTCAGTATCAGCGTCATCGGCTGTCGACTTGGAAATATCATTTGAATCATTAAAGATCAAATCATCTCCAACAGCTTGTTAGTAAGGGCTTCGTCAACAAGGAAATGACTTCTGAGTGCTCGTGAGAATGCCTTCACGGAAAGCATCGTGGCAACAACGTTTGAGCCATAACCGTTTTCAAGAGCCTCATCTAACCCCGACCCATTCATCGTGGTACCAATGCTACCCATGAAACTCATCATCAGATTGAAGACGCCCTACAAACTATTCCAAGTGACTTGGCTTCAATTATCTCAACCGCTTTGAACCAAAGTGGCTGGTCAAGCATGGAGTCACAATTCCCAACTGTGTCGCGTGATTCTGAATATACATCAAAGTGGACAATAAACAAGACTCATCTGATGGGTTGAGGTTTTATTATCGGTAGAAAAAGAACTTCTGACTTGCTGAAGGTTCTGAGCTGTTTGAAGAAAAGATGTGTTCCATGAATCCAGACCAGTTCGGTATATGTTTCATTGCTCGATTTGGAAGCCAACCGCAATGACATAACAAACCAGTGTTCAAACATAGAGGCAGTGTGTATGGGTTTTGTAACCCAAGTATGGGTCGGTACTTTATTGTTTGTAAGCCCAGCTTTGTAGGTTTCAAATAGTGTATGATAGACACAGCCTTGTCTTCGATCAGATCTTCAACCATAAAACTTTTTTTGACGAGTGATCACTGTTGATTTAGGTGTAAGCCGGGTGTAGTCCTTCGGAGATGAAACTGCGATTATCCCCATACCATGAAATGAACGTTTACCATCAATAGTAGTGACGTTATGGGCGACGTTATCTGCTACACACTGAGTAAAGGTACCTGGAAAATACTCCACTAGTGTACTTTCAAGACTTTCCACCTGGATCACTGATTGCTTGTACCTGCTTACTTCGTCGTAAGTAATTGAAAACCCCAATTTAGACAGAGTTCATCAACAAGCCACATTGGCCCGAACACGTGATCAATTTCAACCCAATACCAAAAAGGGTAGTGGTGATAACAGATCGGGACCTCGCATATTGCACGATACTGTGACCAATGCTATTCTGTTTGATTTCAGATCAGATGGAATTAGTATCTCCAGAAACATTTGTAAATGGCGTGGAGTCAATTTATGTTATCAATATTTCCTATCTCCTCGCTGATGTGGTAGGTTTTCTTACCCTATGGCATTTCCCGCAACTTTGCCCTAATCATATTCGCGGCCATCACAACAACTCTATCTGTCTCCTCTGTGTTTCACGTTCTTATATACGCATACCACTTGTCATTTATCAAGTACTTGGTCATATATTTGAAGCAAATGACGTTGCTACGCCCATCGACTTCAGCAAAAAATATATACTCCCCATACCGTTCAAGGCGTTTTATTGAATATGATTCTGACCCAATTGCTAGCTCTACCATAGCGATATGTAACTCGGACAGAGTATACAGTTATGTACCATCCCAGACATACACATAACTAATCAAATGAGCGTTGCATTTCGACACTTGGTGTTCTGTCCTGTGTTTTTCTCTCAAGATGGATCCTCATTTATTTCTCCCAAGAACACGGAGAAACAAGATGCATGATATACGGCTACTGCAGCAACGAGATCAATGCAACATAGAATGCATTTCTGAACCTTCAATGCCCACGAATCCTCTCTTATTTGGCAATGTTCTAAAACTTTGTCTCTAATAGGGAGAGCTGCTACTGTAAGAACTTGCCTTCTGTCGGGATGACGGGAATCTGATATCCCACCCTTTCAACATATGAAACAGTCTTCTTTGAAATTAAATGGGTCTTGTTTAGACCGTATCCATACAATCAGGTTTGCCACTGAAGGTTCTTTTCCTATAGTGAAATCACGTCTACAGTCTTTATGGACCAAGACCGTACCAATGGGTATGGTCATTTGTTGCCTA
This sequence comes from Siphonodentalium dalli, assembly GCA_032622095.1. NCBI lineage: Eukaryota > Metazoa > Mollusca > Scaphopoda > Gadilida > Siphonodentaliidae > Siphonodentalium > Siphonodentalium dalli. The sequence goes on from CP136069.1 coordinate 7,819,864, forward strand.
TTTAAATATTCAGACAAGTGGTTATATATATATCCTCGCTTATCAGAGAGGTCAATCAAAGTCTTGAATCCTTTGCCATAACTTTTACCAATGGATTTCCCTTAGTGCCCACATTACATTGACTCATGCTATGAAAGGACAAGTCGCACAGGTCCTCTTGAAAGTTGCTGGCCCCTTAATACAGGGTTGGTTCTGCCATTGCCGAACACGTACCGATCGAGACTCGAGACTAGTATGAGAATAAAACAAAACTCAACCAAGAACAATGCAGTTTGAATGTACAATAAGCCTTCTGCGTATGTTGGGACCGTTAGGTTTCAGCAGAAGGCGAAAGATAAACACAATGTCACACAAAACACCTATCAAAGCAACTATATCAAGACATTATTTGCCACTACACACTTGAAGAAACAATCGCTACGTTATATTTGATAGTTATATTACTTAAATCATTAAATTTATCGTCTTGAATGCATTAAAGAGCATTCAACGTGAGTCCATATTTATGTAAATATATTATCTAATGACCTTGGAATTATATAATCGTTCATTGTATATAAATATATGTACTAAATACAACTTTTATGTAGATCACTTAGTGCATATACAGAGTCCCGTAGTCACTATTACCTTCATAAATTACGTCAGACACCTCCCCTATTCAGTGTGCTGCAGAAAAGTTTCCCCAAAGCGGATTCTAGCGGATTTTGGATATGCAATACATGAAGGTCTTCTCTTTCCAACGATACCAAATTTAGCTTGTTAAGAATTTTTTCCGGGTAGGTCCTATAGTTCAGCTCCGACGGCCAGACTACATTGGCCATTGTTGTTTGTTCGAAACAAAATCAACTTACAAAAAATATCAACACGTGTGCTTTTATGTAGAAAACACTACAACAATGACCCTGTCACGTGAAACTACGTGAGACTGGTGTGCATTTATATATAAAACATTACGACCATGTACCCCATTAGGGAATTTACCTCATTGAGCTACATTTTTATTGTGATTTTGGGCATACCACGAAAAAGAGCAAATCAAATTGACTTTCATTACTAATTTACTAGTAATAGCAGCAGACGTGATTGATAATATTAAGTTTTCAGTGAAAATTGTCTAAATTTATTAGTGAAAGTTTAAGAACAGGTGTACTCTTGGGCTCCAAATAAAAATGCATGCACATTTATTATTTTCTTGGGAAATTTCCCCCCTGCACAGCACAGTGCTTATTTGGGTCTACACGTTTATTAATTTTGAGGCTATAAAAATTGAAATCAGCACAAACTCAAGATTTCTATATGATTCTGATATCAAAATGATGAGCTTATATAGCTTTATGCATGTACATATACAAGTACAGGTGTATATAAGTTTATGACATACATGTGAACATTGAAATATTGAATAAAACATCACATGACACTTACTACATGTACATGTATGTTGATTCCTATACTTGACCTACTAGTACTATAAAAATAATTTGTTTAACCACAGTTATTTTTATGTTTTGCTCAGAGTTCCCCCTGCACTATTATTTGGGTCTGCACTTTAATTAACTTTCAATGGAATTCCCCGCCCCCTGCACTATTATTTGGGCCTGCACTTTTATTTTGAGCCGAAGAGTACATTTCCAGATATCACAACATTGGAACTCACATGGAGTCATGGACCTATGTGTATGTATAAAAATTAATGCGAGGGTGAACCTCCAGGGAGGGCCTCAATCAGTCGGATATTCTTAATAATGGTCTAGCGCTTTCGATATTGGTAAATCTTCGTCAGGACCAGGATGGCGTGGATAATGCCTGTCCTTATATACTCTGTGCTGGTAGAGCGTTGATTTGATTGATCAAACGGTGAGGGTCAGGAGGTTGTGGACCTCTGTCGGTCAAGAGGTTGAATGCGGGTATATATTGACCCGATAGCCGTGTGGAACTGCAGATAGTTTATGCGGGTATGTTATTCTAGCCCGTCATTGTAGTACAATGCGGGTAGTTTTTGCGGGTATGTTGGGAACCACACTAAGAATAATCAAAGTAGGACCCGTGCGGGTGGGTTTAATGCGGGTACAAATTGCGGGTATATATTGACTCGATAGCCGTATGGAACTGCAGGTAGTTTATGCATGCGGGTATGTTATTCTAGCTCGTCAATGTAGTGCAATGCAGGTAGTTTTTGCTGGTATGTTGGGTACTACGCTAAGAATAATCTAAGTAGGACCTATGTGGGTACAATTTACGGGTATATTGTCCTGAAACTTGTGGATGTACTGTAGTTCCGTCCGTTGTGATGTGGGTATATCGCTTTATTCAGATTAAAATCGCTCTGCGGGTATACATTACATGTATGTGTTTTTGGTACCGGTACCTGCAGGTGGCATGCTTAGAGTATAATTTAGCCTATATTTGATGTATATAAAAAGGCACGATGTTTTATGTGCATTCGCGTGCAGTTGGGGCGGTAGTAACCATTGTTAGAACCGGAAGGCCTTGTTTAACGGTGCCCGAAAAGGGGTGTTGCGCGATCGTGCAGTTCATCTTTTGTGGTTATGGCGAATAAGAGTGGTGGGGGTTTGACCAATCAAGTAGTATAATCTGGTGATGGAGAGACGTGGGCGTGGATACGGGAGAGGCGTTTTGTGGGATCGTGTTGATGTGGCCTCGATGGGAGAAGTGACAACTACTCGATATGTGGCTGATGATAATATTATATATCTTTCAAATAACCTCATATGCTCGAATTAAATGAAATACTGCCTGTATTTCGGGTTTAGAGTCCACTGTTGTAGTGCTACATTTGCGCAGCGCATCACGCTGGCGAGGCCGTAATCACCCCCGTGTACGTGGTATCGCCAAAACGGAGGGTATCGCCAAAACCGAGAATATGGGAAAGTCATTTTCACGTATATGATATGGGGATATGTTTGTTTCTCATCGTAAAACAGACATCGAGCATCGTATGTGTATGTCCACACGGAGCAGGAGTATTTATACACCAGTTGTCAATCAGTTTTCCCAGATCAGACCATTAATTTGTTTTTGGCGAATTTTTTCAATGGTGTTTTTGCTTTTGTTCACTAAAATTTTCGAGAACATCCATTTACTAGTATAGTTCCTGGACTTCCACGCTTCCAAAACAAATGTCGGTATATAGTTGAATCTGTCAATGAAGCATAGGATTTGACAGAATTTAAAAAATCCGTGTCGTTCTCAATATCCGCGCGATATGAAGGGACCACTGTCGGTCCAGAAAGATGCGAACAGCACAGATGAAGATGCGACCAAACGCCGAGTTTCTGTGCAGTAAATATGCGTATTACTTAAGGAGTTCTGATGAGTATTCGAGTTTTTATGTGTAACTGAGACTGATCAATTTGACTGCGAATGTCATCTGAAATATGAATCCATAACATATTCAAAATATTGTATGCATATATATTATGAATGTGTTTCAATTGAAATTAATTGAACATCCATCTCAGCATTCAGATTTGCGATCTCAAGAACGTGAATGAATGACAACGCGATGCCTTGATCACACACACGTGAATGCTGCCGTTCGCATGCATGCAGCTAATCGGATATTCGTTTAGTATTAACATGCTTGGAGTTTGTATATAGACCACACATGCCGGACGACACGCTACGGCGTATCAACGATTTGTTATAATCATGTTTATTTTACAGACTTTATGACTCGTTCCCACTCGAGTAGACCGTTGCGCGACAATTAAACCGAATCATCTTAATATCGAATATACATGTACATATATCGTATTGCTCCAAATGATGCAATTCTGGCTTTTTTAAGAGTCATCAGATACACAACACAACAAAGTTACTGCTATTTATAATAAACACTTCAATGTGGAACATGTGTATACTGCCATGATTGTTATGTGCACATGTAAATCAGCCCTGGGAATTAGCCTAGGCAATAGGCAATGCCTAGGTAAAAGCAGAGGCAAAATCAGTTTGCCTAGGCAATTATATTGCCTAGGTAAAACAAGTTCATTGGGTTACTAAAATTGATTTGTGTCTATCAGAAATAGAACCTCTTTAGCCAAAATGACTTCCTTAAATCACTCTTTACATATATTGTCCTAAAATTGTTTCCATGGCACTGGGCCATTAACTAGCTACCCATAAGGGCACTAGTTTTGGAGATGATTTGTGGAATGTATATATATGATGAGTAGTGGCCTGGAAATGTTCTCCAAAATAACTAAGCATTTCAGGTTATTATTGAATCATATTGATTTGAGATGGCAATATTGTTGCAAAATTGCCTAGGTAAAATCTGTTTTTGCCTAGGCCGATTTCTTTCACCTAGGCAAAAATATTGCCTAGGCAAATTTTCCTTAATCCCAGGGCTGTGTAAATTGCACTATAGTTTATAATTTTTCTAATTTAGCCCTAGGACCACATATTTAGTGGGCATAATATTTACACAAGACTTCATTATGTTATCGTATAGGTTGCATATACTGTAACTGATACCGGGTATATATGTTTAACCGAAATGAATCTTATCTTATCAGGGTCTCCGTCCTGAGTTTGGTTTATGGTTCTAGCCAAAATTGTTATGGATGTTCAGCGTCAAGTCGCATCTGACTTTCCCTAACGCTTCGTATATGGGAACAATTTCCAATGGCGCATCTGATTCAGACATGGTGTTTCATAATACTAAATTCGAGATGCCACAAAATATCCGCGCAACACATAAGGGACCGGATGAATTGACTAATTAAGGGATTAATTCTAATTTAATTAAGCCTTCCGCGCCCGGTGATTTTATGCGGACTGGCTGTTTTTGCTTTGTTCACAGACAGATATAATTGTTGTGATTATAGCTCCACTCGTGCAAACATTCACGAGACCCGATGATGAGTATAACGTGTCATGCATCATAAATTTATTTGTATTCAGGGAGAGTATTTGTTTTGTTGGGGGGTCTTAACCTCTGTCAAACCATTCAACAGAGAACAATGTATACCATAGCACATGGTGGCAGTTAGGCGAGGAATTTCCAATGATTTTTCTTATACAAAACATCATAGGAAAAAAGATAAATATTTATACGTGCTCTATCCGCGAACATACTAGGTTACATCCGAAGATCACATGTTCTGTCTTTTTGTCGGCTAATTCATCCACTCGGTTATTGGGATGTGAAGTGGTGTGTTGGTGTAACATAACACTTCCCCAGAGATATATATATATATAGCTTCATCTGAGGAAGATACGTTATGTAACAAAACCGCATGGTCTGGTTTGATTTTGTTTAAATATGGTGTTGTAGGTTGGTAAGCTGACTACATGTGCTACATAGACACAATACAGAGGCCCATCGACATCCAGATAAGAAGGCACACACGTGTGCCACGCATAGCACATTGTGATGATATATGTACGGAAGTTTAAAGGTTAACATAGAATCGTTACGATACTATCTGATGACTCTTAAAAAGCCAGAATTGCATAATTTGGAGCAATACGATATATGTATATTCGATAAGATGATTCGGTTTCATTGTCGCGTAACGGTCTACTCGAGTGGGAACGAGTCATAAAGTCTGTAAAATAAACATGATTATAACAAATCGTTGATACGCCGTAGCGTGTCGTCCGGCATGTGTGGTCTATATACAAACTCCAAGCATGTTAATACTAAACGAATATCCGATTAGCTGCATGCATGCGAACGGCAGCATTCACGTGCGTGTAATCAAGGCATCGCGTTATCATTCATTCACGTTCTTGAGATCGCAAATCTGAATGCTGAGATGGATGTTCAATCAATTTCAATTGAAACACATTCATAATATATATGCACACAATATTTCGAATATTTCAGATGACATTCGCAGTCCAATTGATCAGTCTCAGATACACATAAAAACACTCATCAGAACTCCTTAAGTAATACGGATATTTACTGCACAGAAACTCGGCGTTTGGTCGCATCTTCATCTGTGCCGTTCGCATCTTTCTGGACCGACAGTGGTCCCTTCATATCGCGCGGATATTGAGAACGACACGGATTTTTTAAATTCTGTCAAATCCTATGCTTCATTGACAGATTCAACTATATACCGGCATTTGTTTTGGAAGCGTGGAAGTCCAGGAACTATACTAGTGAATGGATGTTCTCGAAAATTTGAGTGAGCAAAAGCAAAAACACCAATGGTCTGATCTGGGAAAACTAAATGACAACTGGTGGATAAATACTCCTGCTTCGTGTGGACATACACATACGATGCTCGATGTCTGTATTACGATGAGAAACAGACATATCCCCATATCATATACGTGAAAATGACTTTCCCATATTCTCGGTTTTGGCGATACCCTCGGTTTTGGCGATACCACGTACACGGGGGTGTTAATGAGCCTTGAGTCCACTGTCAGGTGTTACTTGCGTGGGCATACATATACATGTAGTTAATTGGCAGTATATCCAGCCAGTTGGAACAGTTGTTGAGTGCTAACAAATTGATGCTGCAGTAGGGCTGCAACGATACACTTTGTCACGATACGTATCACGATACATGACCAACGATATGATACATATCATGATACGTAAAAACTATGTTTTGCGAAGATTTTCTACCTAAATTGCTAAAAAAAAATACAGTAAATATGGGTTATTTTTGCTTCCAATGACCTAAAATTGTGATATTTGTGTATCGCGATACACTTCATATGATATGATACGCGTATCGTGATACATCGAAATCACGATGAATCGTTGCAGCTCTATGCTGCAGTGGTCTTAAAGTTAAAACTGTGTCTTGAACTCGAGTGGAGCGATAGAGCAGGTGATGGACTTGGGAGATGCGAGCATGACTTGGATGGGTGGTGATCTGTCTCTGCAGGTACGGGTATGTCTGTTGGCATCGTCCCGACAGGAGAAGCTTCTGTGGCAGAAGGTGCAGTTGTTAAAACCGATACCGCGGTGTTGGATGCGGATGTGTCTGCATAGCCCTGAGGCATGACTATAGATATTGGGACACTCCGGGCAGTCGTGCATTCTGAATTCGTACTGAGCCGTTCCCTGAGGCGGCGTTAGGAGTATAAATAGTAGTGGACATCTGTGACGTCAGGTCACTATAGGGAAAGGTGAAGAATGAAGTTACACTCAATTTCTCTTTCTTTGCGAGCTTAGTGTATGTATGATCGATATATCTGTACTGCCATGATATTTGTGTTTAATTGGTTTACAAAAAATATTAAATACGTGTACTAATACGATCATAGAATTCTGATTAATCTAGATCATGCCATGAATCTCCACTCTTGCCCGTAGAGATCATATTCCATCAGTACAAACCCTGGGAACTTTTTGAAGTTTTGACAGGGAACCTTATAAAGTCAAAAAAATAACACAGGGAATACATGTATATTTCTTGATGATTATCTGTTTTTTAATAGTGTACTTTACTATATGTGAAGGTTCCATCTCAAAATTGCATGCTTTTCTGTGACTTTTATGAGCAGATACTGCAATAAACATTGAATTAACCCTTTACCCAACAGAACGGCCCTGTGCCAATGCATTCTCTTATATATGCGAGTCGACCATACCGGTAGGTCGCCTCGCATATATAAGAGAATGCATTGGCTTAACACATATTAAAGAAAAAATGGTAAAAAAGTGTTAAAAAAAAGTGTTTTTTAGGCCAATGCATTCTCTTATATATGCGAGGCGACCTATGGTCGACTCGCATATATAAGAGAATGCATTGGCACAGGGCATAACTGTAACTATCACAATGTGCTCAATGAGCCGGTTCCAATGATACCCATATTTCCATGGTTTTATTGAGACAGACCGAAGATAATTTAGGCTGTTAGGGCGTTTCTGGGCGTTCTGTTGGGTAAAGGGTTAATTACCCAGGAGAAATTCTAGAATTGTAAGCGACACAAAGCAAAATCGCCCACAAAGTCACTTAAATCGTGCAATTTCGAGTTGGGAACTTTACCTACAGTGAAGTACATTATTAATAAACAGGTATTAATCATTAATAAAGAAATATATTCCCCTCGTTATCTTTTAGACTTTATAAGGTTCCCTGTCAAAACTTCAAAAAGTTCCCAGGTTTTGTCCTGTTTGAATATGATCACTATTTGGCACGGGCGTTATCAAGAGTGGAGATTCATGGCATGATCTATGATTAATCCAGCCTTGGATATAATAAGCAACACCTTTCAGAACCTTCATTTATCAGAGAAATTCCACAATTACATATTTTCATAACAGTTATATATATAAAAAAATATTATAAAAAAATCTTGATTTAAATCAAATAATGTTTTTTGAATTTTTGATTGTGAAATATACTCAACAATCGACCAACAGACTAGTGGTCTGTGTCCCATGTTCCTACATCGCTCGGATAGTCATAATTTAAATTGAGCATATGTTTCGATTCACTTTTTCACTATAGTATGATAGCGATAACATGGAATTTCATCAGGGAACGCGTGTTGGCCTGATTTTTCGAGGCCAGTACTACCCAGTAGCACCCTTTCTTTGGGCATGCACGATATGTGCCAATTTTATAATTCGGCATATTGTATGCCACTTTAATGAGTATTCTGAGCACGGAATTTATAGATTCCATCAATTTGAATCGGGTCACTTGTGCTGCTAATTTATTAGAGCAAACAAATTGAGCTTCGTATTTGGGTCACCGACCGGTTCTATGAGCACCAGATATGTACGCGTGCTTGTCTTGGGTCATCAACACTCAGCAGTGGGTACACGACAGGAGAAAACTGATCCCTCCTGTGTGTAGCTCAATCGTTTGTATACACATCTACATGTATATAATATTGTACAACTACATATCGACATAATTTATAAGATTAGTGATAGGATCGACCCACCTGTTGAGACTTGTATGAGATTCATCTCGGTGATTTACATGTAATCTCTATACCCCCATCCCACCGTATATACCATAAATTTCGGTGTATAAGACGCACCCCCATTTTTCAACCCCAAATCCTGCCTTTTGTGAAATACCTTTGTATAAGACGCACCCATTTTACTTAATTTTTAGATGCTGGAATTTCAGAAAACTGAAAACTGGTAAGTATTGAGAGCAAGTATTCACACATCACATTTGGGAGGAGAAGAAATGGAGAAAGTTATTTACATTAGAATGATTTATTTAAACACAATTAAACACACAATATAACATAACAATTCATAGCACAGCACAATTTATCAAAACGAACGACATTTGCAACAGACAAACAATAAAAATATGGAATGGGAACTGAATGATTTAATACACGGAATGCACAAAACGGACATTTCAACAACAATAACATTCATTCACTTTCGTCATTGTCAATAAACAATTTAAACCACTCAGCATCTGACAAAGCATCATCATACACTTCTACATACAAACTTTCTATGAACACATCATCCTCACATTCATCTACAACTTTCGCACTTTCACCTTTCTTACAAACAACATCGCTGAATAGCACATCGGTAGGCTATTCAGGATTTCCGGAATATTTGTTTTATAATTTATATTTCATCATTCAACAAGATTATATACACTAGCACCATGTTGACAATATGTTTACAATCATATATAGGCAAATATAAAATGTTCTGAGCCCTGGAAATAAACAAGCAGTCACCGACTTCTGTATCCCCCGCCTGGGTGCATGAGTAAAGTTGGGGATGGGCATTTTCAAAATATGCTAAAAAATAATTGAAATAAGTTAATATTTGTTTGAGATCAGCTTAAAATTAAAATTGCAACACTTTACATTACAATCAAACGGTCGTAACTCTGGTAACAATGTACATGTATGACTGGGCCCAGTTTGCGAACTCATTTCAGAAACTCCTCTGACTTGTGAACTCATGTTCCAAAAATCTGTCAAATCCGTTAATAATTGTTCGAAATAAACTCCAGACAACTTTTCCAAAACATTACAATCAAAGGGTCATAACTGTAGTGAAAATGTCTGGCCTTGCCTAGTTTGCGAACTTGTTTAAGATATTCCCCTTGTGAACTCATACCATAAAAACTTTGAAATCCATTGACAATTGTTCGATATACTAGTAACAACCAGACAATTTTTTCGGGATGGCTAGACGGACGGACTGACATGTGGATCAAAGGAACCCATTGCTAAATTCCCCGCCAATCTTTTTCAGGCGGGGATAAAACTAAATGATTTAGATCAACAACAAAATTTGAATTAACCATAATAACCCGCTGAAGAATGATTTCCTTTGCATTTTCTAAAGTGTATAATGAGGATTAGCACAAAGATATATATACATGTATGGGAATATTCCAGTTAATACTATATTTGTTTTATAAAGAGTTTGTCAGCCTGTCAGGTAAGACATCTTATCCCTCCATGGTCCCATTCATCGTATACATGTACACGTGTATGTATACCGATTTCTCATGTAAACATCAACTTCCAAACATGCGGGAGTAAAAATAATGCTCTTTATTTTACCAAGAGGAAATTAAATGTGAACCATAAAACCGACTTACATCCTTTTAACCGTCAGACAGCCCTCTTAATTCAGATTGTTTGGCTTCGGCAATCCGCTACGGCAACAGTATGCCGAACAGTATGCCGTGGCCCAGTTTGCTTCAGCAAATCAGCAAATTGCTTCGGCAATGCTGATTGCCGTAGCCAATTATGAAGGCTGGTCAGATGACGATATCATGCATGAATATGTAACACTTCCTTTACTACATGTATCATATCATATCACACATTTCTTGTTTTGCACACATACAGTAATGCTCTAAGAAATTGACTTCTTAACCACAGCAGAATTATGGGTAACTTTTCAAGATTTAGTCGGAAATATGGCTTGTTGCCATTCATCGGAAAGCTCTCAGTTGCCATTCATCGGAAAGCTCTCAGTGAGAGCTTTCCGATGAATGGCAACAGCCATATTTCCGACTAAATCCTGAAAAGTTACCCATAATTCTGCTGTGGTTAAGAAGTCGATTACTTAGAGCATTACTTTATCATTACTCAATTTAAATGGATTCAAAATTTTTGGTGTACATGTATTATTTATCTTGGGTGGGGGGATATTCAGGAAATATTAGCAGTAACAGCAGACGACCATTGTGGGCTAGCATCACTAAATTCACCCTCTGGGAACCTCATTCTGGATGGCCTCATCTGCTATGGGAGATATAGACTCAGATTGAAATTCCCAAAAGGTGAATATTGTGATGTACATGTACACCCATTGGTAACATTGATTTATATGCAATGTGTCTTTTGCCAATTTGAGGATATAGAGAAAATAAACTAAAATAGAAATAGTATCTAAGTGAAGAAGTTTCTATAGAAATTTGATAATTAAACTTCCCAGAGAAGATGAGGCCTAAGCAGAATGAGGTCTACAAAGGGTGAATTTAGTGATGCTAGCCTGCTATGTGGGATAGCGTCACTAAATTACCCTCTGGGAACCTCATTCTGCAAACCACAGACAGGCTATAATCAGGCTTGACCATTATAATGAGTTAATACACTTCATGTTCTCGAAATAGGCCATGGCCGTACAGTAATGCCCTAAATAATCGACTCCTTAACCCTTTACCCAACAAAACGGCCAAAACCGGCCAAATAAAGCTTCAACAGCCTAAAATATCTTCGGTCTGTCTCAATAAAACCATACAAATATGGATATCATTGGAACCGGCTCCTTGATCACATTGTGATAGTTACAGTTATGCCCTGTGCCAATGCATTCTCTTATATATGCGAGTCGACCATAGGTCGCCTCGCATATATGTAAGAGAATGCATTGGCCTAAAAAAAATCTTTTTTTAACACTTTTTACCATTTTTTCTTACATTCTTTAACAATTTTATAATTTTTAATGTGTTAAGCCAATGCATTCTCTTATATATGCGAGGCGACCTATGGTCGACTCGCATATATAAGAGAATGCATTGGCACAGGGCCCTTCTGTTGGGTAAAGGGTTAACCACAGCAGAATTATGGGTAACTTTTCAGGATTAAGTCGGAAATATGGCTTGTTGCCATTCATCGGAAAGCTCTCACTGAGAGCTTTGCCATATTTCCAACTAAATCCTGAAAAATTACCCATAATTCTGCTGTGGTTAAGGAGACGATTATTTAGGGCATTACTGTAAGCAGTGCCATGGTAATCGCTTTGACAACATGTGAACAAGGCTCAAAATACTAGTAAGTGGCTGATCAAGGTCATTGTCCGACGAAAAATAGCTTATGTCCAGCGCACTTCTGTATCTGTCAGACATTTTGTCCAATGCAAATTTTTAAACAATCTGTATCTGTTTGGGTATGTCCAAGGAGCCATTACTGGTCAAATTGGGATATTGAAAGAAAAAATAGCTCTTTTTTTAATTTCAGATCAATTCAGAGTGAATATAATTATATTGTTTGTGAATTTTCCTGGGTGGCGATTGGACGCTCACTAAAATATGCTCATCATTGACGAATAATAAGTTGATTGGAAATTTAAGTACTGTCTCATTTGGAAATGACCAACACCGTCCATTTGGTGCCTTTCATTTTGACCATCATTAAACAAAAGTTATTTTGAGCCTTGCATGTGAAATCTATAGTGTTACAGCAATAAATTTACCGTCGGACAATTTTTCTAATTTCGAGGGCTGCACTTCAAATATTCGGTTTTGAAATATGCATACACATGTACTGGTATGTGAGAGAAACTTAGAACTTCATGGGACAAAAAAATAGGTACCGGTAGAAGGCACATTTTAGGGAAAAGATGTTTCCAAAGTCACCCTCAAGTTACATGTACAATGTAGCTGCTATTGACAACACGATTCAAAATTGTCACCTCCTTGCCATATAATTATGCTACATGTATTTTTTTTAAAAATGCATGTAATGGTAGAAATGTTGTTGTTGTTGTTGTTGTTGTTGTATCTTGATGATATGGGGACTGTCTGATCGGATTGAGTACATTTAATTTCTGAAGGTTGAAAAACAGACCAATGTGAATGCCCTTATTATTATTATTGCCCTGTTCACAACCGTGAAGAGTATTATTATGTTATTCACCTGCGCAGATTATTTGACTTGGAACTCTATCAAATCTACTTAATACGTAGGACAAATATCAATGACCTCATTCAATCATTATAAAAAACCAGTGGCACATTGTGTACAGCGGCACATTACGTACAGCGTCATTCTCTGTCTGCACTTAAACATTTACCAATGATGTGTTCTATTTAATATATAGTGCCTCTAGTGTTTTGACCTATATTCTGTGCACCACTCTCAGGTACAGTGCACTGTAAACATTGGGTTTGCATCATCAATGCCCTCTATAGAATCATTGTGCTCTACAGAAAATGAGTGGGTATTGTGCTGTTGTTTGAGCAGTGTATATGTATTGCACTGGATGGTGCTGGCTTGTGATCAGATGCCTTCCGACTGAGAGTGTGACAACCTTCATATTTCATTCTGGTTTGTTCACTTACTATTCAGTAAAGGATTTTTTTACTTTATAGTTGGGAATACCACACATTCTGCAATGTTTACCAGGTAAAAACACAATATAAATAATTGACTCCTTAACCACAGCGAGAGCTTTCCGATTAATGGCAACAAGACATATTTCTGACTAAATCCTGAAAAGTTACCCATAATTCTGCTGTGGTTAAGGAGTCAATTATTTAGGGCATTACAGTACTGTATTTAGCACTCTGCTCTTTAAGTTTTCTTTGCATATATACACATGTACATTTAGCTGCTAGTATAAAGCACTCTTTATTTTTTACTCTTCTACAGGCCATAAATTTCATTCTATTTTAGGAGAATCGATATGGATTCTCGTAAAAACATTTGCGAGAATCCACAACATGTTTAGGGTCCCAGGATCCGATGGGGCCACCCACTGCACTGTAATGAGTGTTTGCATCAGGCCAAAAAAATAAATATCTGTGTTTCTGGTGACATGCAAGTAAAACAGGGGCAGACAGTGGCTTTTCATTTTATTTTATCTTTTCATTTTATTTTCAATTTTGCTCAAAATAAATTAAATAATACCCCCCCCCCCCGAATTCTTCTCCTTGTTTGTAACATACTATTAAATAATAGAACTAAGTACATTATATTAGAATATAGTGTACTTGTGTAATTTATTGAATAAAAGTTTGCAATTCATCGGAAAGCTCCCACTGAGAGTTTTCCGATAAATGGCAACAAGCCATATTTCGGACTAAATCCTGAATTACCCATAATTCTGCTGTGGTTAAGGAGTCAATTATTTAGGCCATTACCGTATTTCATTCAATTATCCTTACCGGGTATTTATCTGGAAATGTGGTATTTTTTTGTTGGAGGTTAAATCAAGACCAAGAAAAAAAGGAAAAAAATTAGAACACCAATCCACCCCACCCCCATTTATCTCATGCCCATAATAACACAAACACAGGTATAATTTACACCAATCCCCCCCACCCCCATTTATCTCATGCCCATAATAACACAAACACAGGTATAATTTACACCAATCCCACCCACCCCCATTTATCTCATGCCCATAATAACACAAACACAGGTATAATTTTGTTTGGCCTATAAACTCAAACAAATTTGAACGGATTTCAATAATTTTTGGTATTCATTCTGATTCATGAAGGGTTTATTCAGTCATCACAGTTTCAGCCCTCATAATCCGCTACGGCAATCAGCATTGCCGAAGCAAACTGGGGCACGGCATACTGTTGCCGTAGCGGATTGCCGAAGCCAAACAATCTGAATTAACCCTTTACCCAACAAAACGGCCAAAACCAGCCAAATAAAGCTTCAACAGCCTAAAATATCTTCGGTCTGTCTCAATAGAACCATACAAATATGGATATCATTGGAACCGGCTCCTTGACCACATTGTGATAGTTACAGTTATGCCCTGTGCCAATGCATTCTCTTATATATGCGAGTCGACCATAGGTCGCCTCGCATATATAAGAGAATGCATTGGCCTAAAAAAAATCTTTTTTTAACACTTTTTACCATTTTTTCTTACATTCTTTAACAATTTTATAATTTTTAATGTGTTAAGCCAATGCATTCTCTTATATATGCGAGGCGATCTATGGTCGACTCGCATATATAAGAGAATGCATTGGCACAGGGCCGTTCTGTTGGGTAAAGGGTTAAGAGGGCTGCAGTTTTGCACTTGTATGTTATGAAATTACTTATCCAATAAATGCCTTGCAGGTACCGTAGTATTATTACCTTCAGATTTCCTGGTACATGTATACCAGGTACCTATGCAGCAGGGATGGATCCAGGGCCCTTTTCATACCGGTACTGATTTGTGTATCCAAACTACAAAGGCAAAAAAAAACCTAAATCTTAATATTCATAGTGCCTCTATTTTACTCTGTGGGGTTTACCTGTAGATAGATAGTATCAACCCCATTACTATACATACATTTATTCAGCCCTCATAATTGGCTACGGCAATCAGCACTGCCGAAGCTATTTGCTGAAGCAAACTGGGCCATGGCAAAGCAAAGTTGACATAGCAGAATGCCGAAGCCAAACAATCTGAATTAAGAGGGCTGATTTATTGGAATTTCAATAGTTAATATTGATAAACTTTCCTAAATCGCCTCCAAAATAGTGACCCAGAGAGGCTAAGCGGTCTTTAGATTCTCTCTCAATGCACGGTATTTTCAATAATTTTCTTGGGGGGATGACCACCCCAACTTAGGGTTTTGGGATACATGTAATCACGTGGGCTACCGTCATAAAATTCACCCTCTGGGAATCTCATTTTCCTCAGGCCTCATCAGCTAGATTCAGATTTACAGTAATGCTCTAATTAATCGACTCCTTAACCACAGCAGAATTATTGGTAATTTTTCAGAATTTAGTCGGAAATATGGCTTGTTGCCATTCATCTGAAAGCTCTCCCAGAGAGCTTTCCGATGAATGGCAACAAGCCATATTTCCCATTAAATCCTGTAAAGTAATCACGTGGGTTACCGTCATAAAATTTGCCCTCTGACTGAACCTCATTCTCCCTCTGTGAACCTCATTCTCCTCAGGCCTCATCAGCTATGGCCAATGGGACACCTAGACTCAGATTTAAGTTCCCGGATGGTGTATATTGTGATGTGCACCCATTCAATGGGCACCTCGATTATGCAATTTGTTGTCTGCCAATTTGGGGATATACATGTACTAGTAGAGAAACTGAACTAAAAAAGAAAAAGAAACTTTCAAACGAAACTGAAAAAACATGTTAATTTATCAAAATAAAGATACTTTGCAGAAATGATGAGACCTACAGGCAGGCCTAAGGCCAAAAAAAAAAAATTGTGTGTTTCCGATTTCTTGAGCAAAAAAATCCAGGTTGGCAGGTAGGAAAAAAAATTTTATTTTGCAATTTTTTTTTTCCAAATCCATCTATAATGCACCATATTCTAAAACAATATATGTGTACCGGTATATATACACGTTGGTATTCTCAATACCTTTGTATCCAGTTGCTGAAGTTTCTGACAGAAAACTAGTTTTAAATTCACCCTCTGACTGAACCTCATTCTCCCTCTGTGAACCTCATTCTCCTCAGGCCTCATCAGCTATGGCCCATGGGACACCTAGACTCAGATTTAAGTTCCCGGATGGTGTATCCGGCACCATATTTTGACACCTTGTTTTACTATACAACCATGTGTTCTCTGTTTCAGGTGTAAGCATCATGAACTGACAGAATGGTTTTCTTCAATGAGGAAACTGATGTAGTGCATAATGAAAACACAGAATGGGACACAGAATCAACCTCCAGATGGCGCTTGGCACACTATGTTTGTTGCTCTTGTCGCAACCCAGAGGATGAAAAAGAAGCTTATTTCATCTCGTGTCATCCTAAAAACGAGCATCACATCACTTGTCGTCATAGTGTCATTGTTTCTGATCACATACACGGCAGTAATTCTCTACGTTTCTGGAAAAAGAGTTAACCAATCGGATTACAGACGAAATTCATATAAACGACGATTTCATCCAAAATTAAAGTTTGATGAAGATATTCAAAAAAATATTGTGTGGGATCCAGGAAAATTTTCTGACGTTGTTTCCGTTCTTCCAACTTGTTTGAATTACTCGTTATTTATTGTAGTCATCGCGTCGGCACCACAAAATCACGCCCGACGGACTGCAATAAGAAACACATGGTGCAATAGCGAAAAATGGAAAAAGGAAAAGAATCTCTGGCGTTGTTTTTTCCTTGTTGGTAAAGGCGATCAATCCATTAATGCGGATTTAAATCGCGAATTGACAGAATTCCACGATGTCATTCTCGGAGATTATATCGACTCCTATAGAAATCTCACTGTTAAAGTCTTTCATGGTCTCCATTGGGTCGACCATAATTGTGTGTTTGATTTTATTCTCAAAACCGACGACGACTGTTTCGTGAACACTGCTTCTCTTCATTCGTTTCTCGATGAAGAGAGGACTTCCTATCAGCAGAAAGATTTATACGTAGGTCATCTCAACTTGGAACCTGAAACACGGGTTGTTATTCGAAATCCTCAAAACCGATGGGCAGTCTCGTATAATGACTTTTCCAAAGATTTGTACCCAGTTTATGCCAGTGGAGCCGGTTATGTTTTATCCAGTGAATCCGTCAAAAAGATGAACAGCCGCGCAAAATATGTGACTCCGATATCCAACGAGGATGCTTACGTCGGAATTCTCATGGATCAGCTAAATGTTGAACCAATCCAAAGCAATCGATTTTCGCCATCGAATATGGGATTTTCTTTGTGTAACTTTAACTTTTTAATTCTCATTCACCAAGTGAAACCTGCTGAACACTATAAGATGTTACAAAGCTCTTTAGAGGCAGCAAAAACTTGTGGCAATAACCGCCCAGCTCACTCAAAAGGCCTCTTCAGGTAAGTTAATACTGGAAATTAGGCCTAAACAAAAATACCTATATGTTTAGGGTTTCTCTACCTACAGTAATGCCCTAATTAATCGACTTCTTAACCACAGCAGAATTATGTGTAACTTTTCAGGATTTAGTCGGAAATATGGCTTGTTGCCATTCATCGGAAAGCTCTAACCGAGAGCTTTCCGATGAATGGCAACAAGCCATATTTCCGACTAAATCCTGAAAAGTTACCCATAATTCTGCTGTGGTTATGGAGTCGATTAATTAGGGCATTCACTGTATATGAACCCTAGAAAAATGTGCCAACCCAAAACTTTGTATTGGTCTGTAGACACAGATAATTTGTTTTTATTCAGTGGGAAGGGCATCCATTTTCAAACCTCCTATAAAGAGTTTAGAAGTTTTATGAGTCTTGATAGTGCTCTTAATAATTCAAGATAATAATATTGGTATTGAACCTTTCAATAAATCTGACTTGTGAAGCTTTCTAGATTGAATTGTCAATGACCCAATGGAATTCAGAATAAAAAAAATTGAAAAAAAAAGTTATTTCCTATATACTTAACATAATTATTTTAGACCATACGCAGGTTGTAATTTTTTTCCCTGATAAATATCGAACAATGTTTGGTTTCATTTATTCTATTGTTCGGCAATGTTGTACTAGTACAGTAACGCTCTAAGTAATCGACTTCTTAACCACAGCAGAATTATGGGTAACTTTTCAGGATTTAGTCGGAAATATGGCTTGTTGCCATTCATCGGAAAGCTTTCCAATGAATGGCAACAAGCCATATTTCCGACTAAATCCTGAAAGGTTGCCCATAATTCTGCTGTGGTTAAGAAGTCGATTACTAAGAGCATTACTGTATGTAAACAAGCCTGAATACACGAATGTTAAACTCTGAACATCAAACTAACTTTAAAGACATATTATGGACATGTTCCTGTGTGTGAAATTGATCAGATAGAATTCAGGTGCTATGTCACCTGGAGGAATGCAGCATTCTACTGACATCGTTGAAAATCTCAAAGAAATCGACCATACCACTCCATAGAAAACATCGTTTGAACTACGGTATGCGCAATTTTAAATATTTACATTTCGATTCGGGACGCAACTATCGATAAACCAACGCAAATGATTTCGCCATCGAAAGTCATTGCATTTAATTAACATATAAGAATTACTGTGTGTGTTGTAAATTTGGATTAATATTCATAGAAATAACTACTTAGAGCAAGATTATTCTCCATTTCTATTTGATCACCCTACCAGAGTGTTTCAAATAATTTTAAGAACCAATATAATCTATACATGTAGATATTTTTCGACACAATAAGAGGGTGCTGTGCGAGATAGTGCTTGTCCATATTCCAGCAAGCCTGGCATTAGTGTGTCTGTCATTTGCAGAATGAGGCCCCCCCCCCCCTCCCCCCAGAGAGTGAATTTAGTGATGTTATCCCTCAATGTGGGCTAGCATCACCAAATTCACCTCTGATACATGATACATATCGTATGGTGATCTATGTATCACAATAAACATTGATACACCCATACCCCATATCATTACATGTACACCCCTGGATCTGCATGTCGGTTAAGCTGAATCTCTTAGTTAAATGCACTGCATTATCAGAGGGTTTGTAACCAAACATAAAATTTGTTCAACCTCGCATAAATGCACAATATGTGCAGCATTGTGCAATGTGTTACCCGAGATCAGTGAACTTTTTCCCCCCATTAATATAGTTCTACGTTGTATATTTTGAATGTCACCTTGTCATATTTTAATGTCAGGGAACAAAGAAATGATTATTCATCCTGTCTGCTGCTATTATAGGATCATATGTGAAATTTATGATAATAAATCTGCCGTGGCTAAGTGTTACATTGAAGGTGAAATAAGGACAGTAACGTCAGCCACCCACGGCCAACTGCTATAACAAAGTATACTTGTAGGAGGTGGCAAGGTGGCCAATCCACTAACTGCTAGTATATCTCACTTTGATTTCTTTGATGGTTGGACAAAAAAGCATATAAATAATCTTTATAGGCAATACCTATTTAATTAGTTGGTTTAAAGTGATGTGAAACAATCCGGTAGGGTGATCAAATATGGTAGAAATGGAGAATAATCTTGCTTAAAGTAGTTATTTTTTACGAATATTATTCCAAATTGACAACACACACCATCAATATTATATATTAATTAAATGCAGTGACTCTCGATGGCTCCCAGAATGCAACAGAATTCAAACTAAAAAAATTATTTTCAATGGATGGGGAATAACTCTAAGATATAAAGTTATTCCCCCTCCATTGAAAAATATGCACTTGGCACTACAATCCTGATAAAACTTAAACACAAACACACATCCGTAACTAAAAAAAAACATTATGACACCAGATAAGTTGATCAATACATGGGATAAACATGTACTTGTATTCGTCACAAGACAAACTTGTACTGGTATTATGGGGAAAATTCTTATAAACGTTAGTGACATCAATTTGTTCTAAGTGTATAGCCACAATGCAGTATTTGAATAAGTAGAGTAATGCCCTAATTAATCGACTCCATAACCACAGCAGAATTATGGGTAACTTTTCAGGATTTAGTTGGAAATATGGCTTGTTGCCATTCATCGGAAAGCTCTCGGGGAGAGCTTTCCGATGAATGGCAACAAGCCATATTTCCGCATAAATCCTGAAAAGTTACCCATAATTCTGCTGTGATTAAGAAGTCGATTACTTAGAGCATTACTGTACTTCACAGAAATTCACCCTCTGGGTCCTCATTCTCCAAATGACAGGCACACTAAACTCAGGCTTGGTAATGAATATCATGTTTGTTTTTGCAGGTGACAAAGCTTTGCTTCTCTGACAGGAGGCGGATAATATGGAAAAAACTTGAGGCGGATACTCGTTAACCCTTTACCCAACAGAAGGGCCCTGTGCCAATGCATTCTCTTATATATGCGAGTCGACCATAGGTCGCCTCGCATATATAAGAGAATGCATTGGCTTAACACATTAAAAATTATAAAATTGTTAAAGAATGTAAGAAAAAATGGTAAAAAGTGTTAAAAACAGATTTTTTTTAGGCCAATGCATTCTCTTATATATGCGAGGCGACCTATGGTCGACTCGCATATATAAGAGAATGCATTGGCACAGGGTATAACTGTAACCATCACAATGTGGTCAATGAGCCGGTTCCAATGATACCCATATTTGTATGGTTCTATTGAGACAGACCGAAGATATTTTAGGCTGTTGAAGTTTTATTTGGCCGGTTTGTTGGGTAAAGGGTTAAACACACACTGCAGCATAATGACATATATGCAAGATAAACAGCAATAAAAAAGAAATCGATGAAGACGTACATGTAGAAGTGTCTCATTCTACCCTGCGGTGGATTCAGCCGCAGATATCATCAACATAAGGCCACAACAATAATATAGCGTGGTTTACGGTCATTTAGGTGGATAAAAGTAGGTGGGGGGGGGGGGGGGGGGGGGGTAAAAAAAATATTCATAATCGTCTCAACAATCGACAAATAATTGGAACTGTACATTAATTTCACTATATTTTTTAAAACAATTTATTATTTTTGAAAACAGAATATGTTTTATTCAAAGAATGAAAATAAATTCAGTTAGATCTTCCCTTAAAGTGGGACAGTACACTAAATCCGGCCATTTATGGGACCCATCTCATTTTATACTCAACAGAATATATGCAACAAATGATTCGAAATGATTGAATTTGAGACATGGATGAGTGCAAAATACACTCATGTGCTCTATGAACGATGTAAACAACGTGGTAATTATAATGAACATGAGTTAATGACTCCAGCCATAAAGTCATTTTCATTATTTAGCGTATAAAATAAGACTCTATCATGGTGATAAGAGGACCAAGTTCCAAAATTATAATATGACTCCGTGATCACTTTCGTAAATCGTATATGTACGTAGAGCATGCCACAATGCGGATCCTATACAATTTTTAGCCGAGGTAACATTTCTGTCCTAAGAAATTTTTTAGCCTTGGCAAATTACTGCTATGAATATAATCAAATCAAAAAGTTTTTTAAAATTTATATAATTTAGGGGAAAAAAGGTTGCAGTAATGCCCTAAATAATCGACTCCTTAACCATGCAGCAGAATTATGGGTAACTTTTCAGGATTTAGTCGGAAATATGGCTTCTTGCCATAGTGTGTCTGTCATTTGCAGAATGAGGTTCCCAGAGGGTGAATTTGGTGATGCTAGCCCGCTATGCGGGGTAGCATCACTAAATTCACTCTCTGGGGACCTAATTTTGCAAATGACAGACACACTATTTCAAGGCTTGCGACTAAATCCTGAAAAGTTACCCATAATTCTGCTGTGGTTATAAAGGTGTCGATTATTTAGTGCATTACTGTATAGGATGAGCTTGTAAACCAGGCTTTTAAATTGCTATTGCCTGACAATTGTATATATCATCGATTCTAAACCATGTGAAAAATATGCAAACTAATGCACACCTCTCATGCTCGAACAGGATTGCACACAACAAAGCAAACCTCTCATGCTGTTACACGGGTTGCACACAATGCTATTTTACAAGCAGGGTTTTATTTAACTGGATAAGTACAGTAATGCCCTAAATAATGGACGCCTTAACCACAGCAGAATTATGGGTAATTTTTCAGGATTTAGTAGGAAATATGGCTTGTTGCCATTCATCAGAAAGCTCTCGGGAAGAGCTTTCCGATGAATGGCAACAAGCCATATTTCCGCATAAATCCTGAAAAGTTACCCATAATTCTGCTGTGGTTAAGGAATCAATTATTTAGGGCATTACTGTATTTTCCCAGCAGGGTTTTTATTTAACTGTATTAGTACATCACTCTCAAAGCAATTTTCATTGTTATCTAATCATTTCTCCTATGAAAAAGCATTCATTGTATAATACCAGTATGCTTAGAATACAATTGTTATGTGTGGTAAATTATGTCGAAATTGGCCAAATTTGTTTAAATTACATCCTGTACAAACATATCTGCATTACATCAGTTCACGAGAATTGTTGGGTAAATGTTTCCAATACCAGTATGCCAGGGACGTTGTAACGGGCTAGTGTCACAAAATTTACCCTCTGGGAACCTCATTCTGCTTAGGCGATGACTGCTATGGGAGACCTAGTCACCTAGGATCAGATTGAAGTTCTCCAGTTGAATTTGCTGATGTTCACCCATTAGTCACCTGGATTATTAATTTTATCAAAAAGTAACTAAAAACAACATTAATTTGAGACTATAAATGTAGATACTTCCCAGGTCCCCAGAGGGTGAATTTAGTGATTTTAGCCCACTGCGGTATACTAGTACATGTAGCATCACTAAATGAACCCTCTGGGGACCTCATTCTGCAAATGTCTGACGCACTATTTCCAGACTTGCTTGCTAGCAGTGTGTGCAACTCAACCCATTCTTGATCCAGTACAGTAATGCCCTAAATAATCGACTCCTTAACCACAGCAGAATTATGGGTAACTTTTCAGGATTTAGTCGGAAATATGGCTTGTTGCCATTCATCGAAAAGCTCTCAGCGAGACTCAGAGCTTTCTGATTAATGCCAAAAAGCCATATTTCCAACTAAATTCTGAAAAGTTACCCATAATTCTGCTGTATTTAAGGAGTCGATTATTTAGGGCATTACAACTCAATTCATTTTTGTTCCAGTGGCTCAGTTTGTTTTCCCCACTCAAATTTGTCTTGTTCATCCTTCATACAGATATCTTCTACCTGCATGTATAACAGCCCTTTTAATTAGCCTAGGCAATAGGCATTGCCTAGGGGTTGCCTATGAGTTTTCCAGTTTTCCTAGGCAATTTTTAGCATGGGATGCAATGGCAATCGGTTTGTAAACTCAGATTTTTTGCCTAGGCAAATTATCCTAATTAAAAGGGCTGTGTATATGTTTGTGGTGGATACTCCAGCTCAGTGTGTAATGTGACTCAGCCTATTAATCTCAGTTCTATATTGTTCTATGTCAATTTGGATGAGGGAAATAATTCATTTGTATCGTTGGATTTGTCTCTGCACCATGTGCTCCAATAACCTCAATTGATTGTGAGCCATTTAATACTAAATGTTAAAACATATTTGAACTTAGAACCATTTGTATTAAAGCAATGGCAGCCAAAATTAGTTCAGAGGCATTTCTAAAAAAAAATGAATTTTCTCCCCGATTGTTTCTATGGGAAAATAACATGAAAACAGTGTTTTGAATTATTTCTACACTTTCATGACTAAAAATACTGAAAACCCATTCAATTCTGAGTAAAAGTGATTTTTTTGCAAAATTGTTCCATCTCCAAACACATTCTCATCTATTTTGAAGGTTGTCCTTTTAAATCTGTTTCTCTTATCTTTGTTTACGGAAAATCAAATAGTCAACAAACCAATGACCCAAAACTTGCAATATGTTTATTTCCCTACTAGAAAAAATGGATATAGAGCCTAACAATTTTTTACAATTTTAATAATTTTTTCTTATATTCTTTAACAATTTTATAATTTCACCCATACAGAGCCCCAGACAAACATGCAGCCTTCATAATTGGCTACGGCAATCAGCATTGCCGAAGCAATTTGCTGAAGCAAACTGGGCCATGGCATACTGTTGCCGAAGCCAAACAATCTGAATTAAGAGGGCTGAACATGAGCAGACGACACTCTTCTATATGCTTCTATATATGTGTGGGGCTCCCTGCAGGGTAATGGATGTTTTTTATTTTATGTCCTAAAAATTGTAAGAAACATTTATTTAAAAAAACTGATTAAAAATTGTTAGGCCAATGCATTCTCTTATATATGCGAGGCGACCTATGGTCGACTCGCATATATAAGAGAATGCATTGGCACAGGGTAAACAAATCCCGACTTACGACTGGATTTGATATGGCGGGTCACATATAAGAGAATGCATTGGCCTAACAATATTTACCTTGATCTTGTAAGCCAGTGCATTCTCTTATTTATATCAGGCTCCCTATGGGAGACTCGAACATATAAGAGAATGCACTGGCACAGGATCTTCAATGCTGCATCAGTGCATCTCTCATCATGAAAAGATTAAATAACAGACGTTATATCATCTCTCAGTTCATCTCGTTGACTCATCAATGTATCTTCATGAATCCTAATGGAAAATATGCAAAATAATAGATCGAATCTCATCATTGACATCAGGGCTGCAATGATTAACCCTTTACCCAACAGAAGGGCCCTGTGCCAATGCATTCTCTTATATATGCGAGTCGACCATAGGTCGCCTCGCATATATAAGAGAATGCATTGGCTTAACACTTTAAAAATTATAAAATTGTTAAAGAGTGTAAGAAAAAATGGTAAAAAGTGTTAAAAACAGATTTTTTTTTAGGCCAATGCATTCTCTTATATATGCGAGGCGACCTATGGTCGACTCGCATATATAAGAGAATGCATTGGCACAGGGCATAACTGTAACTATCACAATGTGGTCAAGGAGCCGGTTCCAATGATATCCATATTTGTATGGTTCTATTGAGACAGACCGAAGATATTTTAGGCTGTTGAAGCTTTATTTGGCCGGTTTTGGGCCGGTTTGTTGGGTAAAGGGTTAATCGCAATTCCGATGCATAGCTTTACTTACAGTAATGCCCTAAATAATTGACTCCTTAACCACAGCAGAATTATGGGTAATTTTTCAGGATTTAGTTGGAAATATGGCTTGTTGCCATTCATCGGAAAGCTCTCGAGAGCTTTCGACGAATGGCAACAAGCCATATTTCCGACTAAATCCTGAAAAATTAAATAAATGACCCATAAGTCTGCTGTGGTTAAAGAGTCGATTATTTAGGGCATTACTGTAGCCATCATGGAAATGACAAGATCCCAGATAAAATATTATAAGTTACGGACTGCTTAGTGGTCGGATATGGTGTCATGTGAGGCTCATCGCCTAATATTGATCTCGCTGAGCCTCACATGACCCCATATCCGACCACTAAGCATCCCATAACGTATTTATTATGTCAGTGGACAAACTCCAGCATATCACTTTAATTGATCGTCGCTGTAATATATTTTAATTTGGTAAGAGTTAAATGTGTCGTCAATGGCCATTAACTTATGTAACGTCACAGTGACGCGCCATGGGCATTGAACGTCAACGCATTGAGTCAATGGCTGATCACTATATGTAGGACAACTTGTTGAGTTTGATAGATAATTTATTTAGAATTCCTCAAACATATCGCATGTAGGATTTGGTACTTGGTCTTTAAATTCGCAGAAAATGATTTCCGACAGATATCCCCTTTCTTGGTGCCAAAATACACCAAAAATATCTCTGAGGCGTTTCTGAAAAACAAGATGGTGGATAAGCACCTAATATTGAATTCATATGGGGTCACTGACCTAATATGGGTTCATATACCGTCACTATTTATCGATGCTGATTGGCTAATCGCAAGAGCTGACATAATAATATAAGTTACAGGGCGATTAGTTGCCGGTTACGGTGTCATGTGAAGTGAGATTAATTTCAGGCGGGGCCAAACTCAATATCAATCCTGCTGAGCCTCACATGCACCTTAACCCTTTACCCAACAGAACGGCCCTGTGCCAATGCATTCTCTTATATATGCGAGTCGACCATAGGTCGCCTCGCATATATAAGAGAATGCATTGGCTTAACACATATTAAAAATTATAAAATTATAAGAGAATGCATTGGCACAGGGCATAACTAACTATCACAATGTGGTCAATGAACCGGTTCCAGTGATAGCCGAGCCCAATATTAATCTGATGCTTTACAATT
Organism: Siphonodentalium dalli; assembly: GCA_032622095.1. Classification (NCBI taxonomy): domain Eukaryota; kingdom Metazoa; phylum Mollusca; class Scaphopoda; order Gadilida; family Siphonodentaliidae; genus Siphonodentalium; species Siphonodentalium dalli. The sequence goes on from CP136069.1 coordinate 7,846,687, forward strand.
TGTCAAATATAATAAATATATGCAAGTATTGGTGCATGGTACTATGTTTTTAAAGTTGTAGAGAATGATTTCCAACATACATGTATATCCATTCACTTTGCTCCAAAATACACTGTATATTACTCCTGAGGCGGCAGAGTTCCAAGAAAAAACAAGATGGCGTCTATCAACCTCATATGGATCCATATCCCCCTGGGGTTTTCAATATAGGGTGAGTATCAATGAAGGTGAACCTCCCCTCATTTCCGTTAATCAATCTACATTGTCATTGGTCGATCTAGCAGGCCAGCATGATAAACAGGCTTAATACAGCCATAATGGGAACCACAATTTCCCAGATCTTATAATTACCCACCATGAAAATAACCAAGAGCTTTAACCCTTTACCCAACAGAACGGCCCTGTGCCAATGCATTCTCTTATATATGCGAGTCGACCATAGGTCGCCTCGCATATATAAGAGAATGCATTGGCTTAACACATTAAAAATTATAAAATTGTTAAATAATGTAAGAAAAAATGGTAAAAAGTGTTAAAAAAAGAATTTTTTTAGGCCAATGCATTCTCTTATATATGCGAGGCGACCTATGGTCGACTCGCATATATAAGAGAATGCATTGGCACAGGTCATAACTGTAACTATCACAATGTGGTCAAGGAGCCGGTTCCAATGATATCCATATTTGTAGGGTTCTATTGAGACAGACCGAAGTTATTTTAGGCTGTTGAAGCTTTATTTGGCCGTTTTGTTGGGTAAAGGGTTAAATGACCTTCAGAACAGAGCATCTAGAAAACACTTAAATATTGTTGAGAAATTTGCTTCAGTGGCCTTGCACTTCATTGGTTCTGACCTCTGACCTGAGAACTCTGATCGTGAACCAAGCCATGCTTTATACATTTATTGTGCGCCCACATGTACCGTACATACTGTCAGTCCTTCCCATGAGGAAAACACTGCGAGGGCACTTATTGGCTCCAAGCTTTGAAATAGTGTGTCTGTCATTTGCAGAATAAGGTCTGAGGTGTAAGCAGAATGAGGTCCCCAGAGGGTGAATTTGGTGATGCTAGCCCCCTATGCGGGGTAGCATCTCTAAATTCACCCTCTGGGGACCTCTGACAGACACACTATTTCAAGACTTGATTGGCTTTCACAATCCAGAAGATGGGTGTAATTGCGCCCGTAATATAATCGTAAGATGGGTTTTTCTCAAACAAAATTTCATTACGGGATAGACCTACATGTATGTCCAATTACACTTTCTCATGCCCATACTTTAACTGAGATGGGAAGGGTTCTAAATATGCCTTCAAATTGTTCAATATTGAATCAATGACAACATCGACCATACACATTTTGACAAGAGGGATGAGTCATGAGTGTGAATTTTAGCACCCGTGAATTAAAATTACAAGTGCATTGGGGTGCGAGAGCAGTCGCTGGGAAGGACTGTACTGTGTGTTATTGTATTTCATCCATTTGATTGACAGGTCAGTGCTACAAGATTGTGACATATTTACATACTTCAATATCGAAGGACTTTGGTTTATAATTTTATTTCAGCCCTCTGAATTACACTCATTGTCAAAACTGCCCCATACCTAGATGAATATTGTTTAATGTGAATCATAATGAATTATGCAAAATTGATTCAGCAAAATTACATGTAATTTGACGGATATTCCGCATCTTCATCTGGGAATTTAGTTTATATGCTACATGTACAATGTATAATCCTTATTGCTTACAAAATATCTATAATCCACAACCAAAGGAAGCAAGAAAGATATGTCAGGCTACAGTAAATAAATTGCAAGATTCTCATCCGACTTTCTTTTTTTTTTAAATTGGGGCGGGTGGAAAAAATTTATTTTCAAGTATTGCTTGAAGAACAGTCAATTGCATAGGTTTTTTCTCAGTTTATAAAGGCTTGTGAAAATTAATTCCAACTAAATTGTCAATATAATTTTTTTTGAGGATGAGCAAAAATTAGGGTCGGATGGGGATGAGAATCGAGCATATTGTTTATATTGGCCTTGGAGAGTGACGATGCATCACCAGGTTGTTACCGGTAACATTCATAAAAGTTTGCGACAAACAAAATATGTCATTTATAGAGCGATTCAGCCAGATTCAGCTGTTTTTATGAGAATCAAACTGAGAGTCATGATGCCTAAGCAGTATGAGGTTCACAGGGGGTGAATTTAGTGATGCTACCACACTGTGGTGGGGTAGCGCCATTAAATTCACCCTCTGAGGACCTCATTCTGCATATGTCCGGCACAATATTTTGAGGTCTTGGTCACAGATACAATTTTGGAGGAAGTGTTTTGTGCTGTTCCAATATAACAGTAATGCCCTAAATAATCGACTCCTTAACCACAACAGAATTATGGGTAACTTTTCAGGATTTAGTCTGAAATATGGCTTGTTGCCATTCATCGGAAAGCTCTCCCCCGTGAGCTTTCCGATGAATGGCAACAAGCCATATTTCAGACTAAATCCTGACAATTTACCCAATATTCTGTTGTGGTTAAGGAGTCGATTATTTAGGGCATTACTGTAACAGTAAATCTGTTCTGTTACATGTGTAATGGGTTCACTTTTAAGGATGTCCCTGTACCCTGTAGGTCAAAGATACCGTCATCGCAGTCTGGGCTGCACTGATTGAAATAGATAAAAATCAGGACCGATTTTCAAGCTTGATTTCGATAAGAAATGAGAATTTGTTCACACACATTGAAAACACATACTGAGTCAGTGCCTACATAAATCTGATATATCTAGAAATGCCGCTTCAGTTATCAGAATTGATTTGCCCAAAAATAATGCTAACCACAGTCATCTAAAGTATAAAATTGCCCAAACCCTGTTATTTATCAACATTTTGTTCATCAAAATTTTGCGGTTTGTCAAATATCTCACACAAAAAAGCCACTTGATTTTAGAGTTATTCATCTTTATCCGCAATTTGGTCCAAGACCATCTTCTCATCGACCTTTTACTGGGCCACTAAAAATGATCGGTGGTGAAAAATAATAGATGTCGGCCAACCAAATAGCAGGTTACAATCGCTATTCTCTCCAAAAATATTATGCCAGTCGGTCAAGCCAACCAAAAATTCTGCAATTTTGTGCAAATACAGTAATGCCCTCCATAATCGACTCCTTAACCACAGCAGAATTATGGGTAACTTTTCAGGATTTAGTCGGAAATATGGCTTTTTGCCATTCATCAGAAAGCTCTCACTCTGTATCTGCTGATTGGCTCGAATCAGAATGCCAAGGCCAAAGTAAAATATTTGTTATGATTCATGATCGAACATGCAGATATTCTAAATAGTCTGTTTACCCAGACTGTACCGGAGTTAATAGACTGAAATATATAATATTTAGCTAAATATGGCCCCAGGGAAGTAAGATCACACAAAGAAGAACATGTTTGATTTTACTGTCAAAGTAGAGCAGCGAGATAGTCGACAAACTGATCAAACACGGATTAACTTCGGCAATAAAGAACTCGCACCAGCGTGCTTCAGGCTTCGTTACTTTCTCCACAAGGATGTGGTGTCAGATTTTCTATTCACAATGTTTTCTCGATACTTGATTTATTTTTAGTATGTCATTCCTCTCGATATATGTTCTGGTATGTAGTGGCACCTGATCCCCTAGTGTTAAGCGGACAAAAACTTCTCTGCTGGGCTTGAATGATAAGATTAGTCTCGAATATCAGCAGAAATATTGAGTTGAAGTGCATGGGAAATACTGTTGTAGTAGCATACATGTATATATGATTTTCTCAATTTATGCTCAACTTCTGCCCCAGGAGGCAGAAGTTATCATTTTATGGAGTCCCACACCCTCATTTCTCTACTTCTGGCCACCCATGTCAGTATGCACCTAGACAATGGTAGCATCTATGATCTTGTTAGAAACTTAAGAGCATATACATTTTTTTTATATATATATTTTTTTATTTTTAGTAAAGGAAATGTATTTATATATACAAGTATGACATTCTTCGCATTCGCACATACATGTACACCTGTCTTACTGCACGCACTATCCTTGCTCACTGCAGTCAATCAGTGAAGCTATCCCACACAGCAGGCTAGCATCCCCAAAT